>CANIUD010000039.1:0-160159 GCA_947470075.1 Closterium sp. Yama58-4
CAGCAGCAGCAGCAGCAGCAGCAGCAGCAGCAGCAGCAGCAGGGGCAGCAGCAGGGGCAGCAGCAGGGGCAGCAGGGGCAGCAGCAGCAGCAGCAGCAGGGGCAGCAGCAGCAGCAGGGGCAGCAGCAGCAGCAGGGGCAGCAGCAGCAGGAGCCGCAGCAGCAGCAGCAGCAGCAGCAGCAGCAGCAGCAGCAGCAGCAGCAGCAGCAGCAGCAGCAGCAGCAGCAGCAGCAGCAGCAGCAGCAGCAGCAGCAGCAGCAGCAGCAGCAGCCACAACTGCAGCAGCAGCCGCAGCAGCAGCAGCAGGGGCAGCAGCAGCAGCCGCAGCAGCAGCAGCAGCAGCAGCAGCAGCAGCCACAACTGCAGCAGCAGCCGCAGCAGCAGCAGCAGGGGCAGCAGCAGCAGCAGGGGCAGCAGCCGCAGCAGCAGCAGGGGTTCCAGCAGCACCAGCAGCAGCAGCGGCATAGGGCGACTGCCCGCTCGTCACCCTTCCTCCTCCCTCGCATGCACACCCGCTCCCTTGACCCCATCCTTGGCGTACCGTCTCCTCCCTCCCTCAACCAACTGGAGGACTCCCATGAGGAGTTCACCATGGTTCAGCGTCACACTCCCTCTCTCACCGTGCTTTACCCTGGCCTCCTCGGCGCCCTACTCCTTAGCGCGATCTCCGCTCCCACCATCTTCGTCCCCTCCACCTTCCAAGAGGCTATCACCTGCCCTGACGCCGATAAGTGGATAGCCGCCATCTTCCAGGAATGTGAAGCATTCATTCGCAATGACTCCTTTATTGACGTTCCCCTCCCTCCTGACGCCAACCTTGTTGAAGGCAAGTGGATCTTTCGAGTCAAGCAGCTGCCGGGAGAAGAACCAGTCTACAAAGCCCGCTACGTTGCCAAGGGGTTCACCCAGACCTGGGCTGAGGACTACTGGTTCACGTTCGCCCCCACCGTCAAGCAGGCCACCCTACGCACCCTTCTTGACATTGGTGCACGAGACAACATGGAGATTGACTCCATGGACGTCTCCAACGCGTTCCTGCAAGGCGAACTGCACGAGCCTATCTTCCTCCGCCGACCTCCCGGATTCCATGCTGCTTTCCGCGACAACACTGTCTGGCAACTTCGGCGACCGGTTTACGGTCTGAAGCAAGCACCACGAGAATGGCATGCGAAGCTATCTGCTACTCTCCAGTCCCTTGGCTTCTCTGCCTCTCACTCCGACGCCAGCCTTTTCATCCGCTCTTCCCCCAGTCGCTTTTTCATCTCGGTCTACGTTGACGACATGATCCTGCTGGCGGATTCCAGGGCCGACATGGACCAGATGAAGCGGTCAGTCACTCCAGGAACGTCTCAAGTGCAAGGACCTTGGTCCGCTGCAGAACTACCTCGGCATGGCTATCACCCGTGATCGATCCGCCCGCACCATCACCCTCTCCCAGTCCCACTACATCGGCCAGGTCCTGGAGAAGTTCGAGATGGCGCAGGCCAAACCAGTCTCCACCCCCCTCCCCTTCGGTCACCAACTTGCGCCACCCACCTCCCCCTCCACCTCCTCCCGGCCATATGCCGAGCTTGTTGGGTCGCTGATGTACGCGATGATGTGCACTCGCCCCGACCTCGCCTACCCCGTCAGCGTCCTTGCTCGGTTCGTCGGCTCTGGCCGTCACACTGAGGAACACTGGGCTGCCGCCAAGCGGGTCCTCCGCTATCTCTGCGGCACCAAGGATCACGCTCTCACGTTGGGTGGATCCTCCCCTCCCCTTCTCTCGGGCTTCAGTGACTCCTCCTGGGCAGACAATCAGCCAGACCGCCGCTCCTCCCAAGGCTATGGCTTTACCCTCGGCAGCGGACTTATCAGCTGGCGTTCCACCCGCTCCTCCGCCATCGCTCTCTCTTCCTGCGAAGCTGAGCTCTATGCGGGCACCATGGCCGCTCAAGAGTCCCGCTGGCTCTGCTTTCTTCTGGCAGAGCTTGGTGCCCCCCAGCGCTGTCCCACGCTCTGGTGTGACAACGCCAGCACCATCCATCTCACCCAGGACCCCGTCTTTCATGGTCGCTCCAAGCACATCGAGCTCCGCTATTTCTTCATCCGCGAACTCGTCCAGCAGAATCTTATCGCCGTACGCAAGATCGCTACTGAAGCCAATCTGGCAGATATCTTCACCAAAGCACTTCTTCGCCCTGCGCACTCTGCTCTCCTCTGCCTCATCGGCCTCGCTCCCCCAGGCGCGCCTTGATTCAGGGGTTGCTTCTCTCAAGCCTTTCCGCATCTCTGCAGGTTAAGGGGTTGTGTTAGAATATATCTTCTCTTGCAACCTGCATACATGCTATAGGTTAGGCTAGAGTTAAGCACCCAAACTTAGTTTGGGTGTACAAGCAGGGGTAACCCAGCTTGTAGGTTGGAAACCCAACCTTGGTCCAATTATTGGACCCCAAAGGTTGGGTTGGGTAGAATTATTGGTCCCCTCCAATAATGTTGGCCCAACTCCAACTTGGCCAACATTATTGGACCCCACCAATAATCTCCCAACCCAACTTCTTGGTTGGGGTCCAATAATGCTCACCTAGGCTAGTATCCAACCCACTCCCTATGAAAACCCCTATTCTCCTCAATCAAACCATCAACTTCATTTCCAACTATTATTCTCACAGCTCATGCTGTCGGGCTTCCACTGTTACTACTGTTTGCACGGGGAGCATGCTCGAGTACTGCTGCTGAGGTGAGTGAGGGTGCTGGGGCCGTGTGGGACTGTGAGTGAAGATGGAGAGACGAACATGTTGCGTCATTGCATGTACTCCCTCCTCCATATCACTCTTCTTCACTACCCATACCTCTTCTCCTACCTCCATTGCGCAGCCCCCGTCACCTCTTCTTCCCCTTCCTCTCCCATCCCTCCCCCACCCCCACCATGTGAGTGTGAGTGCTATGCAGACTCACGTCCTTGTGCGTTTTTTTCCTGCCCTCCCCTTCTCCTCTCGCCACTGCCTTCCTCTCCGTTTCCCTCCACTTTTCCTCTCCCTCCTCTGTTCCTCTCCCCTACTCTTTTTCTCCCTCTGCTCTTTTCTTCCCATTTCTCCTCTTCTTCACCCCGAATGGTCCTCCATTGATACAAGCATTGGGATACAACGATAGGGCGGCATGGTGGGTACGGGACGGCACACATAAATGGCACTACCTACTACTACAGTAGCTTACACCACGTGGGCCCCTCCCTCACCGGAGTGGAGAAAGAACCTCCCCGATGCCAAGAGGCTCGGCTCGGCTCGGCTCGGCTCGGCTCGGCTCGGCTCTAGAAGGGATTCACTGCAGCTCCCCAGTGCCGCCACAGGGGCGGCGTGGGTCTTGGCGAGCGGCGCATTCGCCTGGGCCCGCTGCCGTGCAGTGTGCATGACCAGCGCTGGCGATACCTGTGGAACAGCTTCGCTGCTTCCCTTCCTCGAGGAGGCCTTCGCGTTGTGGAGTGGAGTCTCTTGGCTGCCATGTCCTCCTGCGCAGAGGCACAGGTGCAGGAACTCGGGGTCCAACACTGATACTTATGGAGGGCAGTAGCCATAAGTATCGGCTGCCATGGCCTTCAATCCCACGCCCACCATCATGGGTGGCCGTACTTGTGCTCCTTCACTCTGGCTGCTATCCGTCCGTACCGCCCAGCCCACGCTGCGAGACACTATGGTCCTGTGGGGACTTGGGCGAGTGACAATGACGTCACAGATCCACACGGGGCGCCAGACAGAGTTGGGGTGGCGGATGGCCATGTCGGCCTTCAGTGCCGACTCCCGCTGCTCGGCAAAGCCTGAGTCGACCACGATTCATTGATGCATTTGTCGCGCAGGCAGGCGTGATGCGTCCCCATGCGCTCTTCTCCGGTAGTTCCGCACCACAACGCAGCCGGTGGTTGGGGAGCCTCGTGTCCAGCATTTCAGTTTGGTGGTGGCGTGGCGGCACTCGCATGCTTCTGCCACCTCTTGAGGTACGCCGAGTCGGAAAGCCAGGGCGGAGGCAAACTGGGCTTGGGAGAGGCACAGATTGTAGGTAAAAGGGATGGCCATCAACCAGTCCCCAGCTCCTGGCCCGGTCAGAGACATGAGCCGCTGTGTGTGCCCCATTAGCGGGTTCAGCTCAGCTCCATCCGCCTGCTCCGCTCTAGGAGCTCGCCATAGCGGTCTGTGTGCGTGCACCGCCAGCGTAAGGGCGTGCTGGGTGAGGCGTCGGGTGGTGGGCTCGCTTCAGCTGCGGCGAGGCGAGGTAGGCAGGTAGAGCTGCGGGAGTGACCAGTCCGTGTGGGTATGTATGGCTCGCATAGCAGCAGCAGCGCCGAGCCAACAGTTGGGGATGGAGGGATGGAGGGCGTTGCCGAGTGGTGTGAGGAGGGCTGTCTGCTGCGCGCGCCGTGGACGCCAGGTAAGCAACGCCACATTCAGGTGCTGGGTGGGTGATGCCGAGCCTCCTAACATGTACGTTGGAGGGAGGGAGGCGTGGAGCCAGGCTAAGTGGAGAAAGACGCGTCCAGCGTCCTGGACGCATTCGTCCAGACGCTGGACGCTAGTTTCTGGCCCCCGAGACGCAGCAAAAGACGCAGGTCCGGGCAGCCAAAAAAACCCCCCGGGCAGCCAAAAAAAAGTTATAGGGCAGAGCGAAGGGGGGGGCAGTGGGGGGGGGCACACTTTCATGGCAAAATTTCCCCTCAACAACAAAATTTCAGCCACAACAATAAAGCATGAAGGTGAGTTGCAAATCTCCATAATCACAATCAGTCCATGGGTGGTTTAGCATGCACAGCAAACTAACACAAACATTCATCACTCATCCTCCTAGATCTCCATCTCCTTCTCCATCTCCTTCTTCTCCTCCTTCTCCAAATCCTCCTGCGCCTTGTACTCATCGAAGGTGATGTCATCCTCATCCACCTCCACCTCTCCATCCTCCTCAAGCTTGTACCCCTCGGGAAGGGGAGGGGGGGGAATGTTCCCCTCCACTATTCCCGCCTTCCTGACTTCCCCACTCGGCCCCGCACCAGCCGCACCCTTGTGGTGGTTGTGCACAACGTTCCAATTGTGCGCAACGAACACAAGGTCGCGGACCTTCTCCGAACCCAACCTGTTCCGGCGCGCCGTGTGCACGCCATCCCATGTGGACCATCCGCGCTCGCATGGTGAAGCGGAGACGGGCTGTGAAAGCGCCCGGCACGCAAGGCCAGCCAGGTCGCGGTACTCCCAGCCGTTCACATTCCACCACGTCACCATGTCCCCCTTCCCGGCCTTAATCTCCGCCCGCCCCTCTATTGCCTCCTCAGACCTGAAGCACCCCTTCCCCTCAATGAACGCAAGCATCCCCTCCTGCAGCGCCTTCATCGTCCCCTTAGTGTCGCCGCCGCTCTTCCAATACTTGTCGACGAATGCCCTCGAGCGCTGGAGCCTCATCACCCTGGTGCACTCGATGTCATTGTGGTAGATTCCCTCCTCCTAGTTGGCCGGGTTCAGAATCCGGCCAACCACGTGAAGGGGGCAGGCCAAGCTCTCGTCCCAACGCCGCCTCAAGTGCTCCTTCACCCCCTCCTTATCCGCCCTCTTGAGCCCACAATCATCCTTCTCCAACAGCTTCTGCAAGTCCTCCGTCAGCTGCAGCATGATGTCGTACATTTCACCCATCCTCCCCTTCGCCTCCCCATTAGTCCGCCTCATCACCTTGTAGAGCAGCGCCATCACCTTCACGAATGTCTCCGCCTTTTTCCAGCACTCCACATCCAAAACCGACGCCGCAAATGTCTTTCCAGTCTGTGTGCTACCTCCCTTCTCCTCCCAACCCTTGTGCGTCACCATCTGCGTCAGATGCTGACGGACCTTGAGCAGCCGCGACACAGCGATGTAGTTCGTCCCAAAGCGCGTGCCCGCCAGGCGCAGCGGCTGCAACGACTTCTCCTCGCCGTGCAGCTCGGGACACCGCAGGAAGGCGCGCGTCCACGTGTGGCTGCGCACGAACGAGATGATGTCGTTCGCAACAGGGACGACGTGCTGCGCCCAGTCCATCCCGCCGATGTCCTCCATCAGCAGATCGAGTACGTGAGTGGCGCAGGGAACGATCTCGAGATGTGGGTAGATCTGCTGCAGCTTCTTGCCGGCGGACACGTAGTTGCTGCCGCCGTCCGAGCAAAAAGCGACGATGTGCTGCGGCCCAATCTTCTCGATGATCGGCTGCAGGATGCTCACGATGAACGCCCCACTCTTAGTCCCTGCCTTGCAGTCAACCGCCTCCTGGAACACCGCGCCGCTGTCGTTGATACAAATGATGTTAATCTGTGCGCGCCCGCTCTTGTCCCGCATCATGTCGCTGGCAATCGTCACGTCGGTCTCCGTCCAGGTTTTCGTAATGGGCTCCGACCCCTTTTCAATTCGCCTCTTGCACTCCTGCAGCCCGACGCCGCTGACGAAGTCACGCTTGGGGGGGACGTAGCTGCCTCCAACGGCAGCAACGGCGCGCAGCATGTTGAGGAAGAGCGGGTGCTCGCACTGACGCTCCGCCGTGCGCGTCCCCGCGATGTAGAGGCAAATTGCCTCGTCGGCCGCACGCGTCGCCATCTTCCCGCCCTCGCCATACCAATCCTCCATCCGCCCCTTCTTAGCCTTCGGTCCCGCACTGCCTGCGCCGCTCACTGCGTTGAGTGCCGCATCCGTCGCCCTCTCTTTTTCCTTGCGCGTCGTAATCTTGCTCTCCTTCCCGTTGCGAATGGAGTCGGAAACGCGCTTAGGAACCTTCGCGCAAACAATCCCGCCATCGCGCCGCACGTTCGCGTCGTTCCATTCGGCGAGATGTGCATCGGCTACTACTAAAGGCGAACTCTTTCCCGCACCAAAGACACTCGCATTGCTTCCCCTTCTTCTTCGGATCGTCGAAGGTCAAAAAATGCCTATAAATAAGGTGACTAGGGTTTTGCGGTTTTTTCTCAACGCCATCCTTAGTGAAACGCTTGGGAGGAGTATCGCCGTCGGGAACGACGTCTTTCGATGCGCTAGAAGACGAGGGATTGCTAGAGCTAACCATAACGGTGGTGCGCAGAAATGAGCTAAAACCACTAGGGTTTTTGAAAGAGAATTGAGTTGTGAGAAATGGGAGCACAATTGAGAGGTTTCATGAACTAAATGGGCTTTGTGGTGGTGGTGGGCCACAAAGGTTGGGTTTTCTAGTTGTGGAGTGGTGGAGAGGGGTTGGATTTCCAATTCAATTTTGCATTAAGGGGTGGGGGTTAGGGGTGGGTTAGATGGCTGGTTTTGGGGGTCGAATTTGGTTGGGGGGGGTCGAATTTTGGCGAAATTGACATTCGTGACGAAATCGCGAATGTCAATTTCGCAATCGCTAAAAAAACAAAATTTTCGGTCTGCCCGAAAAATTTTCCAGGGTGCGTCTTGCGTCTTTGCGTCCGGACGCTGCGTCCGGACGCAGGATGCAGGGCCGCCAGAGCGTCTTTCTCCACTTAGGAGCCAGGTACGTTCTTGCTCGTGGCAGTGCCGGGGGAGATCGCAGGGGCTCGCATGGATTGGTGAGGCGGTCAGCAGGGGCTTCGAAGTTGCCCTCGCCCACGCCCGCGGGGCCGACCACTCCGCCTGCGTGAGGACCTCGGTGGTGCGGTGCGGTGTGGTGCGGTGCGGAGGAGGAAGCTGACGCGCCTGCTCACACAGCGGCTCAGCAGCAAGAGGCTGCTTTGGGGTCGAGTTGAGGCAGCAGTGCAACTGGTGACGTTGTCACGTTGAGCTGTTGGTGCACGAAGGCACATAGCCTGCACGGAGAAGGCCCCCACAGGTCCGATTGGGCTGCCGAGGACACGTAGCCCGCTAGCACGGAAAGGCATGTCCTCCCCTCGGGTGTTGCCGTGTTGGTACGCAGCAGTGGGGACCAGGCGGCACACTGCTGTGGGTTGTGCGAGAGGCCAAGAGGGCTCAAGGCCGCGGTGAGTGGTTGAGACGCGGAGTTGCACGGATCTGGCTGTCCACGCAGCGTGGTGTCGTCGGCGTAAGCCAGGTCTCGCTGTGCGACGGCAGGAGGGCTGGTTGGGTTGCTGCTGGAAAGAGCAGGGATCCCCTTGGCACACGCCATGTTGGCTGCTCAGGTTGGGGCTTCTCGGGATCGCCACGCCAAACTGGCATTCACAACTCGGGCTGAAGAGGGGACCCTTGCTCGGGATTTGTTGGGGTTTCCCATTTCTTCCGAACTAGAGAGCTTGAAGTGCCACTTCTCTCCGCGTTTCTCGTGCTAGCAAGAGCTTCCGCGTCGCGCCTCTGGTCCGCTGTAGAAGTCGAAGGCTTACTCCTCGCCTAGCCCTTTGCACGTGGGTGCCGCCTCCTCCTGAACCACTCCTCCCCGTCCTCTTTTGCGTCCAGCTGCTGCTGTTGCGCCCTCGTTGGCAGGGCTTCGCGGCGGTTGTGGTGATTCCATTGTCTGGGGGCGTGGCGTGCCCCTCGTTGCGCTCGCTCGCAGTGACTGCCAGCCCGTCCTCTGCAATGAAGGATCCTCTGCTTCGGCGCGAGCGGTCGCGCGACTGGGAGAGCACTGCGGAGAGTCCTAAACCCTAACTCCCAAACCCTGGGCGGCAATGAGCGAGCGCCCTGGCATGCGTTCGCGATCGTGGCGGGGCATCCTCGCTGCGCTGTTGGTCGTCGCCTCGCCTCGCTGCTCTTTAGAAGGAGCTCCGCCTGCAACTGAATGCACTCAATCGCCTCCCCGCTGCGTGGAGGGAGAGCAGTGGAAGGAACCGCGAGGGGCGCGGAAAAGAGTGCATCCCTCGCTCGCGGGTGTCTCCTCGTCGTTGTTCTCCTGGATCCGAGTCACGTTCTTCGCATAGGCACATTTTCCCTCCCATTTCTCCTCTTCTTCAACCCCGTCTTCTCTTCTCTCCTCCCCAACCTCTCCTCCCACTCTCGCCTCCCTGGAACCCCCAACCCCTCTCAGGCTCAGGTCGCTCCGCCAGCCCGAGTGCACCCAGCTCGCCATGGAACTCTCCCTCTTCTCCCCTGCTTGTCTGCCTGCCTTTTCCCCACTCCTCCCAACCCAATCCATCCCCTGCCCTCCACTCCCTCTTTCAACCCCCCCCAGGTGCTTCCGAGACGAGGATCTGCGGGCGGACCGCCAGCCCGAGTTCACACAGCTGGACATGGAGCTCTCCTTCACACCGTTGGATGAGATGCTCGCCCTGAATGAACGGCTCATGCAGCACGTGAGGAACCTGGGGATCTGTGGGGAACAGGAGGAAGGGGGCAGAGTGAGGGAGAGAAAGCGGGGGAGAGGAAGAGAGTGGTGGAGAGGGAGGGGGGATGGGAAGTGGTGTGGCGAGGGAGGAGCAGGCAAGGATGGTTGGGTGGGTTGGGTCGTCTCACTGAAAGGGCTTTCATCTCACCTCACATTTCAGTTTGCTGCCCCGGAGTCTTCCCCTTGCCGCTCGTTGTCTCCCCTTTGCTCCTGTTCCCAAACGCAAGCAGCTATTTCAAACCATCAAGGGAGTGAAGCTTCCGAGCACCTTCCCCCGCCTAACCTACGCTGAAGCGATGCTCCGCTTTGGCTCGGACAAACCGGACTTGAGGTTCGGCATGGAGATAGCTGATGTGAGTCCCCTGATTTGAAACAAGTGCAACGATCCTGACCTTGTAATCCAAGGGTGCCATCTCACTGTTTCTTTGTGTCACTATATACGGCTTTAACGTCATGTATTTATATCGTTCGCCATACGATCTAGCATTTCTTTTACTTCTTGCCTCTCACTCTCTCACCTGTTTCGTTTCTCTGCACCCGCATTCTCTTAACCATTTCCCTCCCTAGATCTCGCACATCGTCGCGGGCAGCGGTTTCAAAGTGTTCGAATCTGCCCTGGAGGCAGGCGGGGTGGTGAGGGCAGTATCAGTGCCGGGCGGCACAGCAAAGATCTCAGCGACGCGGGTGAAGAAGGGCGACGTGTTTCAGGAGGCCGTCAAGGCGGGCGCCAAGGGCTGCCCTTCCTCAAGGTGCTGCCACAAGGTGTGTGTGTGTGTGTGTGTGTGTGTGTGTGTGTGTGTGTGTGTGTGTGTGTGTGTGTGTGTGTGTGTGTGTGTGTGTCTGTGTCTGTGTGCACATGTCCAGTCCAGTTCAGGCCGAGTTGTCCGTGCACAACGCAGCTCTCGTCAGGATCCCTTCCGTTGTCTGCTCTTCTCAGCTGACCTTTCTCAACTGAAAACCTTCTTACTAAATTCTCTTTCGCCCACTCTGCTAAACTCCTCACCCCCGCTCCTACTTGCTCCTTCTTTTGTCTCCTCACACCCCTTTCTTCCCCTCACCAGGCAACATAGAGGCCATCCCAGCCATCTCTGCTGCATTCTCAGATGCGGACAAAAGAGCCGCCCTTCTGCAGTCCCTGGACGCGCAACCGGGCGATCTTGTCTTATTCGCCGCGGGCCCGGCCAATCAGGTGGCAGCAACGCTTGGGCGGCTGCGGCTGTATGTGGCGGGCAGCTTGGGTCTGATTGACGAATCAGCGGAGGCGATTCTCTGGGTGACCGATTTTCCCATGTTCGAGTGGAACGAGGGAGAGCAGCGGCTGGAGGTGCGTGGGTGTGAGCAGGTGGTGTGGTGCGTGCGAGTGGGAGACTAATGGTCGGATGGAGGTGGGCGAGTGTGGCTGGCCGTATGTGTTTTGTCTGCGTGAGTAGTGCGATGGAGTGGTCGGATTGGTGTGAGTAGTGAGTGTGTGAGAGTGTCCGAGAGTGCCTGAGTAGTGGGAATGGCCTGAGCGTGTTTGTGTGTGGTCTTGCATCCGTCTCACTTACTGTCTTCCGTCCCCATTCGTCCCAACCCAACCTCCCCATGCCCCTCGCCAGGCGCTGCACCATCCGTTCACGGCCCCCCATCCGGACGACATGGCAGACATCAGCACTGCCAGGGCTCTCGCCTACGACCTTGTGTACAACGGCGTGGAGGTGAGATGACACAAGATGAGGTGCTGCCAGGGATTCTTGAGACGTTTCAACAATCATCAGCACTGCCTCGGCTCTCGCCTACGACCTCGTGTACAACGGCGTGGAGGTGAGATGACATGCTGCCAGGGATGTCTGAGTCGTTTCAGAATGCATCAGCACTGCCAGGCCGCTGGCCTGCGACCTGGTGTACGACGGCGTAGAGGTGAGAGGGACTAAATACTGCCGAATAGTGTTCGAAGCATCTGTTTTGAAGGAACAATCCTCGTTCCTGCATCTCTCCCTCCTCCTCTCCCTTCCTCCTCCTCTCCCTCCCTTTCTTCCCCTCTCTCTTGCTCGCCATGCCCCTCAGATCGGAGGCGGCAGCCTGCGCATATTTCGACGGGACGTGCAGGAAAAGGTGTTTGACTGCATCGGCCTCACCCCCCAACAGGCACGACGGTGGAGGGCGGGAAAGAGGGGAGGACCAAGGGGGGGAAGGAGGATGAGGGGAGGGCATGGGCTGGAGTGGGGGGGAAGGCGGGGAAGGGGGGAGGGGCAGGGTGTGGGGGGGAAGGAGTGGGGTTGGGAGTGGGATCTGTGTGGGGGGTTGTTTGATGGCATGGGCCCGACCTGACCCAGGACTGGCAAGGGAGAAGAGTGAATGGGGAAGAGAGGAGGGGTGAGAGAAGGCACCACAATGCGCCCCCCCCGAGTCCACAGAAGCCATCACGCCTTACCACCAGCACCCACCACAGAGGTGGTCAGTGCTTCTGCATGTCATCCGTAGCTCTGGCAGCAGAACAAGAACCAACCTGCTCTTGCGCCCTCTATCGCCAGTCGCTCTTTTATCCTCTCGTGCTCATGGTCCCCTCCTTACGCCCTCCCTTGTGTATTACTTGCTGTTTCATACATAATAGTTTTTATTTCCTTCAACTCCCAACTCCCAACTCCCATCACTCAACTCTCTCACCTGAACTCTTCAACTCCTCAATTCTTTTCCCTCACGGCAGGCGGAGGAGAAGTTTGGGTACCTCATGGAGGCATTCGACCTGGGAGCCCCACCACACGGTAAGAGCACCACAATGAGCCTTTAACACTCTTCATTGTGCTGCTCTCATGCTACCTTCACTCTCACACCTTCACCTCTACACACCACCTCCATCTTGTTTGTCAACCCCTCTGTTTCTGCCTTCTGTTTCAGCTTCATAAGTTCGTAGTTAGGCTTCTGGTTATGCTGCTTCTCAAAACAGGCATCCTTCGAAGGCATGACAGCCTTCAGCAAGGCCACCCTGTGCCGTTTTCATCTTTCCCTGCCCCTCATGTCGTCAGCCTTGTTTGGGGCGGCATTGCGTACGGGCTGGACCGCCTGGCCATGCCGCTGCTCGGCCAGCCGTCCATCAAAGACGTGACAGACAGCCTTCCCCAAGACCAGCCCCCTTTTCATTTCCCTTTTTCCCTCATCACCTTCCTCCCACATCAGGCGGCATTGCGTACGGGTTAGACCGCCTGGCAATGCTGCTGCTCAACCAGCCGTCCATCCGCGATGTCATTGCCTTCCCCAAGACCACCGCTGCACAGTGCCTGCTCACCAACGCCCCTGCTCCAGTGGCGGAGCGCCAGCTGGCAGAGCTGTCGATCCAGTTGGCGGCAGAGGAAGGGGAGGACGACGGGGAGGAGGGGAGGTGATGGTATTGGTTTAATGCTGATGAGAATGGAGCATAGATTGATTCGCCACGGGTTTGTTAATGGCCGAGATGGTGAGTATACGTACATACTGATCAACAGATTTATTCGAAACAAGAGCATGTAACAGGATATCAGGCGAGAGATGCCATTCGGTCAGTAGGATCATCATTGTTGCACTAATTCTTTGAAGTTTTATTCCGTATTCACCGTATGGTGGTTGTGATTCAGCACGTTTGATTGCATCGCCTTCGTAACATGTAGACATGGAAATCCTCTTCGCTTCGGTCGGTAGTAGTACCTATCCACAACCCTGCACATTTCCGCTAAACATAGATTACCACTACTTGCAGCACCTTCACTAAATGTTATCAGGATAAATTATGCATACTTTCGACTCGATCCAAAGTGCAAGAACGAGATGGACCGACACTTGCAAAAATCCTCTAAGTGAACCCCCTAAATAAACGTGTATATCTGGGGGCTGACGGTAGGTCTCCAGTGGGAGGGTGTGGGGGGGGGGGGGGGGGGGGGGGGGGGGGGGGGGGGGGGGGGGGGGGTCTTATAATGTCACATGCCATTTTGGGGGGTATAACTCGGATAGGGGGGGGGGGGGGGGGTCTTATAATGTCACATGCCATTTTGGGGGGTATAACTCGGATAGACTTGAATAGAATAGCCCCTCCCTGTCAAATATTATATATGCTATATATGTTTAGGCTGTAGTGGGGTAGCCAATATGAGGTACAGCCCACATTAGGGTTGCACATTTGTACCCAATTCTTTCATAGTTTAATCATTCCTGCTGCTAGATTCTAACATGGTTTCAGAGCACTAGGTCCGTAGGACCGTTTTTTTTTTTTTTGGGTTGCGAAGCAACCCTTTACGATCGATTTGGACGAAATTTTTTTTCCACATTTTATTTATTTAAAATAAAATGTGAAAAAAAAAAAAAACAGGATGCACTAGTTGCAAGCTACATGACCAGTAAGTAATGTCTACATTCAATTGTGATGTGATGGTAGTGTTTTTTCTCTTCGCACTACGACATATCTGTGAAGTCTAAAAAGATGATCAACTCTATCATCTCCAGCTCAAGTGGGCTCCCGACAGGCGCGCCAATGAACCTTCTGATGAGATGATAGACCTGATTCACCTTTTTAAAACCCACAGACATGCACTGTCATTGCAATGATAGATGAATGCAGACTCAGACAAACAAACACATTTACAACAACCAAACGCATGAACATCAAAAAAAGAGCCAGAAACCCAAAAAATACATAAAACATGCAAACAAAGTAAAAATGGCAATATGGTAAATCCTATAAGTGACAACTACAAATCTTCCAAATTGGACTCGTCTTCCGGAATAGCAAGACTCCTGAGAAAAAAAGAAAAAAAAAAAAAAGATACAAAAAAGGAAATCATAGAAAACTTTTAGACATGAATAAGCAGGATACAAATTTATGGATGATGAAAAGGCGGAAGCAGAAAACAGAAGTGGAAAACGAAAACAGCAAACTGAAACAGTAAACATAACGGAGGAAGAAGGAAAGGAAGTATGGAAGGTAGGAGGGAAGGAAAGAAGGAAGGACGGACGGGAGGAATGAGAGAGCGAGGCGAGTGTGAGAGAACGAGAGAGAGAGAGAGAGAGAGAGAGAGAGAGAGAGAGAGAGAGAGAGAGAGAGAGAGAAGAGAGAGAGAGAGAGAGAGAGAGAGAGAGAGAGAAGAACGAGAGAGAGAGAGAAAACGAGAGAGAAAAAACGAGAGAGAGAAACGAGAGAGAGAGAACGAGAGAGAGAGAGAGAGAGAACGAGAGAGAGAGAGAGAGAGAGAGAGAGATAGAGAGAGAGAGAGAGAGAGAGAGAGAGAGAACGAGAGAGAGAGAGAGAGAGAGAGAGAGAGAACGAGAGAGAGAGAGAGAGAGAGAGAGAGAGAGAGAGAGAGAGAGAGAGAGAGAGAGAGAGAGAGCGAGAGAGAGAGAGAGAGAGAGAGAGAATCGAAGCGAGAGAGAACGAGAGATAGAGAACGTGGATTGAGAACGGGAGATTGAGAATGGGAGAAGAGAGAGACGAGCGAGAGAGAGAGAGAGAGAGAGAGAACGAGAGAGAGAGAGAGAGAGAGAGAGAGAGAACGAGAGAGAGAGAACGGCAGAGAGAGAACGGAGAGAGAGAGAGAGAGACGAGAGAGAGAGAGAGAGAACGAGAGAGAGAGAACGAGAGAGAGAGAACGAGAGAGACGAACGAGGGATAGAATGAGAGTTCAATAAACTACGTTTTCGAAGAAAAAAATCTATGTAGCATATGGGGACAAAAACAGATTTTAAGAACGAAAAAACAATGCAGCTACGAATAGAAGGAGAGGCTCATTGAAGAGTCAGAAGAAGGAGAAGGAAGGTGAAGAAAGGATAACGAAAAAAAGGTAACGGAAACCAAGACAAACGTCACTAGATGCGGAATCTTTTAAAAGGAAGGAACAGCTCGATAAAATCTCAATAAACGGAATGACCGAGATCAGTAAGGAACGAACATGTGACTGGAAGGAAAAAATAAAAAGGGAAAGACAATAACTGGAAAGCATATAAATAGAAACATCGCAAGGTAAGACGAGAGGTAAGAGCGCGATAGGGAATGAAAAGAAACATGCAGCCTTATTAACGACCTAAGGAAAGCTGACGTCCTTACAAAGGCCTGGAGCTTAGGCTTTAACTGCTAGTTAAAACGACCAAATGCGGAAGTAAGCGAAGATCTTAGTCTAACTCGTAATCTTCTAACATAGTCTCTACTTAAACGCTACAAGTCTTCTCACCTTTAGGAGATAGCAGCAGATGGAGCGTGAGTATGGGGCTGATATGAAGAACTGGGCTCCACTCACGAGTGGGAGAGACAAAGAAAAAAGGGACGTCGAAACCCTAGAGTAGTTCAAATTTCGTCGCGCAAAATACGTCCATGAAACTTTAACAAGCCGTACTGATGTGTCGATTGTGGCGCAGTCGTGAGGAGATCGGCTGAAATCTGAAAGGTCTCCAGTTCGATTCCGGAATGCTCAGTTAGCTGTTTTTGGAAACAGACCACAACAATTGTTGGAACAAGTTTTTGTACACTCTATAAGCTTTACAGGTTAAAGTGCTTTTAAAAAATGCTTCGCAACCTTAAGACGATTTCGTCGCCTCTTGTTTTTTTTCCGGGCCCACCTAACGTTGCGGTTACTGCGCTACCCCACGTGTTGCCTGCCTGCCTACCTTGCCTTGTGACGTGCTGCACTACGCGCGCACGCCGTCCTGCAGCCCTCGCGCTGCCTACTGCTGCCCTAGGCCAGCGCACCGCCCCTGCAGGCCCGTAAGGCCCGCGCGCCGCCCCTGCAGACTCGTAAGGCCTGCACGTCGCCCCTGACGGCCCGTCAGGTCCGCGCGCCGCCCCTGCAGGCCCGTCAGGCCCGCGAGCCGCCCCTGCAGGCCCGTCAGGCCAGAGCGCCGCCCCGCCTCGCGGCCACGACCTAACACTGACGCGGCCCCACCTGGCCCCACCCTGCAGCAGCCCGCGCGCGGCTCGCTGCTGCTCCACGAGCCGCGTCCGCAGCCCGCGCTACGTGCTGCAGCCCCGCGCGTCGCGCTGCAGCCCCGCGCGTCGCGCTGAAGCCTCGCGCGCCGCGGCTGCCGTCCTCGCGCAGCCCGCAGCGGCTTCGCGCGCCGCGCCCGCAGCTCGCGTTTCGCGCTGCAGCCCCGCGCGCCGCGGCTGCCCCTGTTCGTTGCGGCGCCCCCCCCTTGGACGCCGCCCCTGCCTGACTGCCGCTGTCGCTCCTGCAGCAATCGCCGCGGAGCGCCTTGCCACAGTCGCGGCCCCGCCCTGCAGCAGTTGCCCGTGGAGCCTTCTGCCGCCGTCACGGCCCTGCCCTGCAGCAGCTGCCGCGGAGCCTCCTGCAGCTGTCACGGCCCCGCCCTACAGCAGCTGTCGCGGCCCCGCCGTCGCCGCCGTCGTGCGCCTACCCGGCCGCCGTCCTCCGAGCGCCGGCCCGGACCGCCACTGGTGAGCACCTGCCTTGTTCACGCACTGTCGCGCCACCTGCCTGCCTGCCACGCCTGTCTGCCTGCCTGCCTGCCGGCCTGCCTGCCTGTCCGCGCTGCTACCGCTGCTACTGCTGCTCCTTCTGTTACTACTGCTAGGTTGCTGCTGCTGCTGCTACTACTGCTACTGCTGCTACTGGCAGGTGGCCAGATGCAGCTCCAGCGTCGTTCCCGCGAGTCTCTCACGCCCCAGCAGCTTAGTGAGTGGTACGCTAGTTGGGGTTGTCGCGGTAGCCGTCGTAGCTGTCGCCCTGGAGCTGGTCAGTTGGGAGCGTCTGGCAGTGGCCAGCTGCAGCTGCAGCGGCGTCCACGCGAGACACTTACGTCCCAGCAGCTTCACGAGTGGTACGCTCAGAGTAGAGGGTCTTTGAGTACAGTTCGCTGCCCGTACGTCATTCGCACAGGTGATCGGGCTGGTCAGGCTTGCGGGACGCTTGGTCACACACAGTCCCACTGCTTCGCCCGTCTGAGCGACGCCTGGCGTACCGAGTTTGGCGACGAGGCTGAGCTCCCCACCTGGCTGGAGCTGCTTGGACAGAGGGTAGATATCTTTGCTCTTGACTATGATGCTATTCTCACTGCCATGTATGCATTGCCTACTAGTGCTGACCGTGCCTGTTACCTGTGCGTACCGCCTGACCCAGGTATAGAGCCTGCTGCTCTAGGTGCTGGTGAGGCTGCTGCTCTCGGTGCTAGTGCGTCTCCTGCTCTAGGTGCTGGTGAGGCTGCTGCTCTAGGTGCTAGTACGTCTCCTGCTCTAGGTGCTGGTGAGGCTGCTGCTCCAGGTGCTGGTGAGTCTGCTCTCTCTGGTACTGCGCCTGCTGCGGTCTTGCACACCTTCACCCTTGACTCAGGAGCTTCCCGCTCCTTCTTTCGCGACTGCACCACACTCACGCCGCTTAGTCGGCCAGTTGCAGTCTCCCTGGCGGACCCCTCTGGGGGTCCAGTCCTTGCCCACTACTCCACGGTTCTGCCGTGTCCGGCCGTCCCGTCTGGCTCGCTGTCAGGTCTTTACCTCCCCTCGTTCTCTACGAACTTGGTGAGTGGAGCTGACCTCCAGGATGGGGGGGTTGACCAGTTCACTCCTGCGAGTCAGCAAGTGACTCACTGTACGTGTGCTCGGACGGGCCGACACCTGGCCACGTTTACCCGTGCGCTTGGCTTGAGTCTGTACACACTGACCACTAAGTCCCCTCAGGTAGCTGCGTCTGCGTCTGCGTCAGGTCAGCTAGCGCCCCCCTGCTCGTGTCGCGCTTTGTCGCACCAGACCCTCCTTTGGCACCACCGCCTTGGTCACCCCTCGGTGCAGCGCCTTCGTAGCATGCACCGCCGTGTCCTTGTCTCTGGTCTTCCCAGGGTCCTCCCTCCCCTCCCACCCTCGCCTGCTCCTCCCTGTCTTCCCTGTGTCGAGGGGCGGCAGTGCGCCGCTCCTCACTCCTCGTTCCCTCCCACAGAGGCTCCCCTGCAGACTCTCCACTTGGACGTGTGGGGCCCAGCCCGCGTCCGTGGACAGGGCCACGAGCGGTACTTCCTGCTGGTCGTCGACGACTACACGCGTTACACCACGGTCTTCCCCTTGCAGCGCAAGGGGGAGGTCCCTGATGTTTTGATCCCTTGGATCCGCGCTGTTCATCTCCAGCTCCGTAAGCGGTTCGGGACGGACTTTCCTGTCCTACGTCTGCACTCTGACAGAGGTGGTGAGTTTTTCTCAGACCTCTTGGCAGCCTTCTGTGCGGAGCACGGCATCCGCCAGACGTTCACGCTTCCGGCCTCTCCGCAGCAGAATGGGGTTGCTGAGCGCCGCATTGGCTTAGTCATGGAGGTCGCTCGTACCTCCATGATCCATGCGGCTGCCCCCCATTTTCTCTGGCCGTTTGCAGTCCGGTACGCCGCGCATCAGCTCAACCTCTGGCCCCGTGTCTTCTTGCCGGAGACCTCGCCCACACTGCTGTGGACGGGGAAGGTTGGCGATGCGTCGCGTTTCCGGGTCTGGGGTGCTCGTGCCTTTGTCCGCGATACCACCGCGGACAAGCTCTCCGCCCGCGCTGTTCCCTGTGTCTTCCTTGGCTTTGTCCCTGACGCGCCTGGTTGGCAGTTTTACCACCCCACCTCGCGCCGTGTCTTCCCCTCTCAGGACGTCACGTTCGACGAGTCAGTTCCCTGTGTCTTCCTTGGCTTTGTCCCTGACGCGTCTGGTTGGCAGTTTTACCACCACATCTCGCGCCGTGTCTTCCCCTCTTAGGACGTCACGTCACCTGCTCCTTCAGGTGTGTCTCAGGTAGACCCTCCTCCCTTGACTGCACCGGTTGAGGTCACTGGTGACTCAGGTCCTACTGAGGGTGGTCCTGCTCGGGGTGCTGCTTCTGAGGGTACTGCGCCTTGGGGTGCTGAGCCTGGAGGTGCGGAGCCTGGGGGTGCGGAGCCTGGACGTGAGGAGTCTGGGGGTGCTGAGCCTGGGGGTGCTGAGTCTGGGGGTGCTGCACCTGGGGGCGCTGAGGCGTCTGGTGAGCAGTCTCCCTGGAGCGGCCGTCTCCGTAGTCGCTCTGCTGGTGCCTCGCCGCTGCACTCTCGTCGTCTACTCCCTCTCTCCCCACAGCAGCTGCGTGAGTGGTACATTAGCCGTCAGGGTCAAGCTGCTGGAGCTAGGGGCCCTGTTGCGGGAGGCGCTGGAGCTGGTGGCTCTGCTCTTGGAGTTGGTTCTACTGGAGGCCCTTGAGCTGGAGGTTCCGGTTCTGGGGGTGCTACTGCTGGTGGAGCTGGTCCTAGTGGAGGTTCTGGAGCTGCTGCGGGTATTGGCGCTGGAGGTTCTGGAGCCGTTGGAGGTGCTGACACTGGTGGCGCTGGCGCTGGAGGTTCTGGAGCTGTTGGAGTCTGCTGTTGCGCGGTCTCCTTGGAGTAGCCGCCTTCGTCCGCGTGTGCCTCTCACCTCACAGCAGCTGCACGACTGGTACGGTCACCGTCAGGGTCGCGCTGCTGGCACTCGTGGAGGTACTTCTGCTGTCGTCGCTGGAGCTCGGAGTGGAGCTGGGACTTTGTCTACTGGAGGTGCTGGAGTTGCTCGTACTGGAGGTACTGGAGCTGCTGGGGCTGGAGGTGCTGCGTCTGGAGGTGCTGCTGCTGGAGACACTGAGGCTGGAGACCCTGGGACTAGAGGTGCTGGTTCTGGGGGTGCTGCTGCTGGTGGAGCTGGTCCTGGAGGTGCTGACGCTGGCGGTCCTGGCGCTGCTGGGGGTACTGGAGCTGCAGGAGGTGCTGGAGCTGCTGGTGCTGGTAGCACTGCACCCACACGACTTCTCTTCGCACCGCCGTCTCCGTCGTCTCAGCCACCGTCTGGCTCTGCCCTTCGCCAGGTTCTTGACCTCCCGTCTTCTACTGGTCTACAGTTACTGCCTGGCTCACCGCTGCCTGCTCCTTCTCCTTACACTGAGCAGACAGGGAGTCTTGCTGAGCGTCGTGAGCCTGCGTCGCATCCTGTCTCGCCTGTTCGTCCTCGTCGTACCGTTCGTCGTGTTCCTCGTCAGCGTCAGCCGGCTGTCTCCGGCACACGCGTCTTGTCGCCCTTCGTCGTTCCACTTCTCCACAGCGTACTCCTCTACCTTCCCCCCCTGCGTCCTCTCTGCCTGACGTTGCGGACCCTGAGTCTGACCAGTTTCGTGCTGCACACCCTACTGTCACGCGTCTGTTAGCCACTGTTGTCACTGACCCGTCGTTTGAGTCTGCTGCTGCGTCTGCCTTGGTTGCTGAGCTTGTTGACTTTGCTGCTGCCTGTCGTCTCGACTACGCCGCTAGCCTTGTTGCTGAGTCTGAGTCTGTCTGTCCTCCGTCCGTCGGGGGTGAGTGTGCTCTTAGCACGGACGTCCTTGAGGACAGGCACGAGGACCTTGAGTGTCTTGCAGCCGCTGCGCCTCATCTCGTGGCCATGCTGCTTGCCCCTGAGGGAGACCCGGATGCACCAGACATCCCGACCTCGCGCTCTTACGCTGAGGCGATCGCGGGTGAGTACTCCTCTCAGTGGCAAACAGCCATGGATGCAGAGATGGCATCCTGGAAGTCCAGAGGCACTTACGTCGATGAGGTTCCCCCTCCCGGGGCGAACATCGTCGATGGCATGTGGATTTTCAGGGTGAAGCGGCCGCCGGGTTCTCCGCCTGTCTTCAAGGCTCGTTACGTTGCTAGAGGCTTCAGTCAGCGTGAGGGAGTTGACTTCTTCCAGACCTTCTCCCCTACCCCGAAGATGACCACTCTTCGGGTGCTGCTGCACGTTGCCGCCCACCATGACTACGAGCTTTACTCTCTTGACTTCAGCACAGCCTTCTTACAGGGCAGCCTGCACGAGGAGATCTGGCTGCGCCGCCCACCTGGATTCACTGGGTCGTTCCCTCCTGGTACCCAGTGGAGCCTCCGGCGGCCAGTCTACGGTCTCCGCCAGGCACCTCGTGAGTGGCACGACACACTGAGGACTACACTTGCGGCTCTTGGGTTTGCTCCTTCGACTGCTAACCCGTCGCTGTTTCTGCGCACCGACACTTCGCTGCCGCCGTTCTACATCCTCGTGTACGTCGACGACTTGGTCTTTGCCACTGCTGACACTGAGGCTCTCGCTCAGGTGAAGTTGGAGCTGCAGAAGGGACACACGTGCACTGACCTGGGTGAGCTGCGTAGCTACCTTGGCTTGAAGATCACCCGGGACAGAGCACGCCGCACCATCACACTGACTCAGTCACACATGGTGCAGAAGGTCCTTCAGCGCTTCGGCTTCACCTGGTCCTCACCACAGTCCACTCCGCTGGCTACAGGTCACTCGCTCTCAGCTCCACCTTCGGACGAGTCCGTAGAGTCGAGTGGTCCTTACGCCGAGCTAGTGGGCTGCCTCATGTACCTGATGACCTGCACTCGACCTGACCTTGCGTACCCTCTTGGCCTGTTGGCTCGCTACGTGGCTCCTGGTCGGCACCGAAAGGTGCACATGGATGCTGCGAAGAGGGTACTGCGCTACTTGTGCAGTACGTCGGGCATGGGGCTCGTGCTTGGAGGACGGACCGAGGTTGTCCTCACTGGACACTCTGACGCGTCTTGGGTTGACGACCAGGCTACGCAGCGGTCGTCACAGGGTTACACCTTCAGCCTTGGCTCTGGCTCTGTTTCTTGGCGGTCTACACGCTCGTCTTCAGTTCTCAGCTCCAGTTGTGAGGCTGAGATCTACGCCACAGCCATGGCTGCACAGGAGTTACGCTGGCTCACCTACCTGCTGACCGACTTGGGAGAGCGGCCTCGTTCTCCTCCAGTGCTGTACGTCGACAACAAGGCCGCCATTGCCTTGTGTGAGGAGCACAGACTGGAGCACAGAACGAAGCACATCGCTCTGCGTTACTTCCTGGCTCGAGAGTTGCAGCAGTGTGGTCAGCTTCGTCTTGCTTACGTGGCCACTCGGGCCAACACTGCTGATATATTCACCAATGCACTTCCGTCTGGTGATCATCAGCGTTTCTGCACTTTGTTAGGCCTTATGCCCACTTTTCCTCACTTGCTGTAGACTTTGCTTGTATTGTGATCTATATATATACCTGCATGCTTGCTCTTGCTAGGTAGAGATCACTGTGCTGTTGGTGTTGCATATATACCTCTGCATGTGAACTGGTTCTGTGGCCCTTTGCTTGTGCTCAGCGTGTGTGGTGACGTTGTGATCCACCCTGAGCTTGCTTTGCTTCTCTTGATTGGTCTTGTGACCCCTTGCTCTCCCCCACTTTGCCTATGGGGGTTTGTCAAATATTATATATGCTATGTATGTTTAGGCTGTAGTGGGGTAGCCAATATGGGGTACAGCCCACATTAGGGTTGCACATTTGTACCAAATTCTTTCATAGTTTAATCATTCCTGCTGCTAGATTCTAACACTCCCCCCCCCCCCCCCCCCCCCCCCCCCCCCATTATAGACCCGAGGGTCTACAACTAAAGGGGGTCTTATATTCGGGGGTTTACGGTAGGTTTGATGTGCCTGTCCTGAAAAAACAGCATTACTGAATCACTTGTGCTGAAAATTCAGTATAGTGGTTATTTCGCCTACTAGCGTTTCTGCATAACGATGTAGGTTCCACCCTGATGATGAAGCAGGATAGTGTTGAATCTCGCCTTGAAGCGAGATGTACTGCACAACTTTATTCCCGGGCTAAGTGTACCCAAACCCCAACACGGTACAGTAAGTTGCGGTATGTAATTACCGGTGTGTGTGGTTTTTTTTTTTTTTTTTTTTTTTTTTTTTTTTTTTGCATAACTGGCGCAAAACCAGATTGCGCACAAACTGTCGGCACATATTCCTATAGTAACAACCAATGATCGTGCGCCACTCTGCGCGTGGGAAATGCACGGCCAACTCTGCAGGATCCGGTTGGCACGCGCTTCCCTCCTGACCATGAAACTAGTCCCTTATCCAACCCACACCCACAAAGTCGTCCATATCATTCTGGTTTCATGCAGCGTCACGCGTTGCGACGCACTGTAGAACCTTCTGGAATCAAGCATGCACTGACTGTCGTCCCGTGACTTCCTCGCCAACACATACATCTGTTGTCGCGGAGCCATGTGTTCTCTTAGGGAACGTTCAGGAACACACCAGATGCTCTGTCTCTTCCTCCATCCTTGTGCAGGGTGAACTCATGCTCCCTCAGGTGCAGGGTGACATGTCTGGAGCAGGGGGGCGACCAAGAGGACATGTCATGCGAATGACCCTCAGCTGACCCTCTCAGTCGACTCAGCTGCAGAGCGACATGTCCGGATGCATGTTCGGACATGTCGCTCGTTCACAACGGAGCTAATTTACTACCAGCTCGGAGATCTGTCGACTCTCAACGCCGCAACACTGTTCATGCCTCGAATGTGGCCGAGTCGGAAAGAGGCGATGGACGTAGAGTGCGCTGAACACCTGGAAGGGCTTGTGATGATGTTCCCGGTGAGTTACTCTAAGGTTTGTCGTAACATTAGCTACCAACGACGTTTCTACCTGTGCTCTGAGAGTACGACGGCTTTGCTAAACTTTGCTTGCTTGATTCTGCTTTATAATGCATTATCTAGCTTAGATTTTTTTTTTTTCTTGCTTGCTTTTGCTTGATTTCCTAGGTTCGTTGCTTTACTATAGTTATTATAGTTATAGGCACCGAACTAGGTTGAGTGCACTGAATTCTAGGCTTTTCGGTTGCCACCTGTTACAATATGAAGTTTTATAAGAAGGCATTCCTGTATGCTGCAGGAGCCGACTCTACCAAGTACGAAGTCGAGGAGTCAGAAGAATCGAAGCGACACAGCAACTGTCCGACGAAGACCGATGCAGGCAGAAACATTTGAACTGAAAAAGGCGGGAACAGGTTTGAAACTAGGTCCCCCGCCGCACGGTTGAATTTGGCTGTAATAAGGGAATGTACCCCTTAGAGTACATGGCTAGGCTAGGTCGTTTCGCATTCCTTTGTATTTCCTATATAAACCCTATGTATGCATGCTATTATCAATCTCAGTCATTTACATTCACTCTGACCTGAGTTCAATACTTCCGCTGCGACACTACCTGCGATCAACCCCGAATGATCCTTTCGCTAAGTCACACCTCAGATTGTAACATGGTATGAGAGCTGCTCAGGGATTCTTCGCAACGTCACTTCCGTAAAATTCGCCGAACCTAAATCTGGCGAGCGGCACACGCTCCAAGACCAAGATGGCCGGAGGATCCGGAGGCCAAGCGAATCTAACGGCCGAAGGACAAACCAACCCGGCTGCGACAAATGAGGCGACAACTACGATCGGCACTGCCGCGCTCGAGCAGTTATTCGCTCGACTGTCAACTATGGAGAAAGAACTCCAAGACCTGTGCAAGGGCGATGCAGGAACCACTTCCCAACCAGTTCAATCTGCACAACCGGCTGCGAAAATCCGCGATACCGCCGCGCACGGCTTCTCCCTCGACTCAGACAAATCTGCAACAACTGCCCCTCGTCCAAGCGACGAAACAATCAACTCTGCGCAAGCACGCTTTCTCAGCGTTTCAAAAATTAAGACTACCCCCGCGTTTGACGGAAAATACTTTTATACATGGAGTTTTGAGCTTGAGCTCCTCCTACAGACAGCGCAGATCTACCACTACTTCGACGGCTCCTATCCTAAACCGGTGGAAGACACCGAAGACGCCCGGGCTCAATACTACAGTGAGTCACTTATGGCGTATAGCGTCCTGCTGCGCAACATGTCGCCTGCAGAACAGCTCGGCATTCGCTCCTACAAAGAGAGCGCCGCTCCAGTTCTTGAACCACGGCGCCATTACTGCAAAATATGCAAAGCCTTCGGGCATTGAACGGATCGATGCAAATCCCGATTCGCCACCCGAATTCCACTCACCACAACAACTGGGTCGGCCGACAAGACGCTCGTCATTCTCAGCCTCAACAACCGACCTCCCGTCCTCATGCGCAGCAACATCCACAACAGACACAAGGAACTCAAGGGGGAGCTCCTAGAAACGTGATAGCGAACATGGCGATACGGTGTCGCCGTACTACTGAACCAGACGAAGAGGACGAGCTCGAGGGAAGACTGCTGGAACCAGATGAAGGATGGAGTAACCCTCTCACGGAAGACCACTACTACTAGTACGACGAAGACGAGCAGGATTGGAACCAGCCGATCACACTGCGGGAAAGTTCGCCACACGACAATCAACTCTACGTACCCGTGGGATGGAAGGAGGATGAAGACCCGTTTTTTCACAGGCGCTACAAGGCGACGCTGGTGACTCCGCGACTCGCGCTGCTCCTACGCAATAACAACACCAAAAACCACAACACTTGGTACCTGGACAGCTGCTGTGGACAGCACATGGTGGGGTCCGTCCGATACGTCTCCAACTTGAGCCGCGCCCCCGCAACCTACGTCACCGTCGCCAACAACCATCAGCTGCGCGCCAACGCACAAGGCATCGTCGTTTTGCAAGCACGAGACAGCAACACGCACATCTCGTTCAACGACGTGCTCTACGTCCCGGATCTGCGCTTCAATCTGCTCTCGGCAGGACAACTCCGCGATTGTGGTGTCATACTCACCACGGACCTGGCAACACGCGACCTCATCCAAACGTACGCCTCTCCAGACACACCTCTCGAGTCATTCAAATACCTCGGTCGAGCCGGCTCAATTAACGGGATCTATGTCTTGGACTTCGACATACCGAGCTGTCAAGCTTCATCCGACGAGCTCGTGGATCTCGTCCCTCTCGAGTTCGCCTTCATGAACAAGGAGTCATGGCAATACCCTGATGGGCGACCGTGGGTCCGGCGGACCCCTCATCCCCGCGAGATTCATCTACATGAGCCCGACATCAACGGCCTCTGCACCACCTGCCACACACCCACGGCGAGCCGCATGGAGCAAGTCGAAAGAGAGTATGCGGCGATTCAGGAAGCAGAAAGTGCCGAGGAGGAACCCACTGGCATGACTGAATAGGAGCTCGCTGCGGCAACTTACCGCATCTTCGACGAAAGAAACGACCAGCTCGGTCATCAGCCCGTACCGCGCCCAACGCCGCGCACCAACACACTCCGCTTCATGCTTGAAGCCAACACTGGCACAAAAGACGAGGAAGGTCACCCGCGCCCGTACACTCGCGAAGTCTATCGTCGCGAGATTGACCCAGCCTGGAAGGGTCCTGACGCAGAAGGCGAGCTAAGCATCAAGGAGGAACGAGAAAAGGCCAGGGCATAAAAGAAACAAAAGCTGTACGAGGAGCGCGTTGCGGCAGGATGGCGTGAGGAGTCTGCACGCCGAGGCGCGTGGGGAGATGAAGATTACGAGCCGAAAGGAGGCGCTACCCGGGGATCAGCTACTGGCGCCTGGGGAGCCAGCGGCAGCGGCATGGTTACCACAGGCGGATGGGGCACAGAAGAAACACACGAGGCAGAGCTGACACAAAAAGAGCTGGAGGAAGCTGAGCAGGAGATGCGAGCTGAGCGTGGAGAAGAATCACCCCGCGTCGCCATACCTCTTGGACGACCGCCACCCACTCGCTCGCCTCCCCGCTCACCCTATCGATGGGAGAGTACCTGGACGGTGCTTGAGGAGGGGAACGTACCACCAACCCCAGCTCGAGACTCACTCGGTCCAATATCTCGTCCAGACCCATTCGCTCACTTGATTGAAGGCACGACAACGCCGCCGAACATCATCCCCGACCGCGAATTTCTCGCCCTCTATCTCACAACTCCACCTGCAGAAGGGGAGACAGCAACGGAAGCAGAAGCAGAAGGGGCAGAGGACAAAGCAGAACCGGGAGAAGAGGAGGAACCCCCGCTTAAAATTCCGCAGGAGACGGAGGCGGAAGCAGCGGAGCATCACGCACGCTACATGCGCTCCAGCGGGATTCGCGCGGAAGACGACCTCTGGCACCAGCGACTCGGGCATCCCTCGCGCCAGACCCTTGCCAACTGTCTCCGCGCCAAAGTCTTCCTCCCAGGAGCACTCATGCGCCCCGACGGCACCGAACCATACAACACCCCACACCCAATCACCTGCACCGTCTGCCCCATAGCAGCCCTCACCCACAGCGCCTACCCCTCTCTGGAGCGCTACAAGAAGCTGCCGAAGGTGTACAGCGACTTCATCAGCTCACCTGCGACGGACTCAACGGCGAAAAATACACGCTGACCTTCATCGACGCCTACTCGCGCCACGTCTGGATTGCCAACGTCGATGCGCGCTCCAAAACTCCAGAGGTCTTCCGCATCTGGCTCGCACACGCACAGCGGCAGTCCGGAAGGAAATTGAAAACCTGGCAGAGTGATGGCGCCAAGGAGTTCCGCGGTCATGAACTGGAGTGTGTCCTTACCGAGAAGGGGATCAAGCACGAGATTTCCCTCCCCTACGCTCACCAGCAGCAAGGCGTCGCGGAGAGGGTCAACCGCACTCTCATGACGAAAGTGCGCGCCCTCATGAACCAGTCCGGCCTGCCCAAGAAGTTCTGGCCTTACGCCATGAACCACGCGGTGCGCCTGCACAACCTCCTCTCTACCACACCCAACAGGGACAACCTTTCCCCACACATGAAGTGGACCGGCTCAAGGGGAGACCCGTCCATGCTGAGGGTTTGGGGGTGCATGGTGCAGTACTGGCCGACTTCAGCCACAATCGGCAAATTTGCTCAGCGCGCACGTTGGGGGATTCATCCGGGGCTCAGTAATGAGGACAAAGGCTGGCTTATACTTGACATCGATAGCAAGGAGATTGCCCGCGTGCGATGTCCTCTTCTACGAACGACTCACCTTGAAGCAGTGGATCGAGGATGAGAGGCGCAACGAAGCCCGTGGCTACGTCAACAGCGGCCGCAGCTTTGCATCTCCCGAGGATGAAGCAGCAGCAGCAGCCTTCGATCGCGACGACACCGACGATCATCCCGGTGTTCCACCTAGCCCTCGCACAAACGATGATGACAACGAAGACAGCGACGACGCTCCTGCGCCTGGACCATCTCGCCGCCGAGCCGAACCAAGCACTTCCTCAGCTGGCCACGAGAGCGACGACGACAATGTGGTGGAAGTTCCCATCACCGACACCGCGGTTTCCACGAACGTGTCTGGCCTGCAACTTCTCGGCCTACACACCTCAGTCTCCACTCTCGCCCGCGCCGTCGAACCAAAGAACTTGCGCCAGGCCCTAACCGGCCCTCACGCCAAGGAGTGGCGTGCCGCGATGGATGCTGAGTTTAAAGCACTAGAGTCCCGCGATACATGGGTTCTCGTCGATCGTGCAGCAGTGAAGGGGAGAAGGGTACTAAGCGGAAAATTGTCTTTTCGTCTCAAAACTAACGCTTACGGAACCATTGAGCGTTTCAAGGCACGTTGGGTCATACGCGGATACGACCAGCGCTACGGTATCGACTTCGATCAAACCTTTGCTCCCGTCAGCCGTCACACCTCCGTCAGAATCCTACTCGCCATAGCGGCTGCTAAGCATCTACCTGCCACTGGGACAGATCGATGTGAAGAACGCATTCTTATATGCGTTGGTGGATGCAAACATCTTTGTGGAGCAGCCACACGCCTACGGAGAAGGAGACCCCAGGGTCTGCCAGCTGAAGAAATCCCTCTACGGGGTCAAGCAAGGGCCTCGTCTCTGGCAGCAGCACCAGCACAAGATTCTGCTCGAGATCGGTTTCAGGCAGTTGCCACACGATCCGGGAATGTATCGCCTCCACTTCAACGGCGACTACATCCTCCTTACCGTCTACGTCGACGACCTGCTGTACACTGGCACCTGCAACACGCTCCTTAACCAGTTAGAGGAGAACCTGGCGAAGCGCGTGGACATCACCATCAACCACAAAGTCACTCAGTTTCTGGGCCTGAACATCACCTACGCGCCAGAAGCAATTCATCTGTCAGCCTCGAAGTACGCAAAACAGCCGGAGGAACGCTTTAACATTTCACGTACACCGCTCTCAACTCCCTACCGCAACCCCAGCACCAACTACAAACCGGACAACAAACCTCTGTCCCCTGCCGGACTTCAACTGTACCAGCAGCAACTGGGTTGTCTACTGTTCGCATCTGTCACATGCCGACCCGACCTTTCGTACATCGCCAGCCAACTGGCACAGTACTCCCGCAAGCCAGTAGCCGAGAACCAGCTGGACCTGGAGCGCGCCCTGCAGTACTTCATCTCCACACCTGACATCGGGCTTTCCTACTCCACGTTGCCAACAATATCCTTCAACCAAAACGGTTACGTGGACGCAGATCACGCCGCTGACCCTGCGAATCGACGGTCCCGAACCGGCTTCGTCTTCCGACTGGAGCCTACTGGCCCCATCTCTTGGAACTCGCAGAAGCAGGAACTGGTTGCCCTGTCATCGGCTGAAGCAGAATACATCGCCGCGACAGCAGCAGTTCGCGAAGGCCTGTACCTGCAGGAGCTGCTACAGGAGGCGAAAATCCCAACCTCGCCTACCTTTCGCCTGCACTGCGACAACCAGAGCGCGATCAAGATCGCGAACAAGCCCGGGTTCGTGAACCGCACGAAGCACATCGCACTACGGTCCTTCTTTGTCAAAGACGAAATTGACCAGGGGAAGATTGACCTCGCGTACTGCCCAACAACAGAGATGTCAGCCGACTTCCTCATTAAGCGTCTTCCACGTCAGCAGTTCAAGCACTGCTCCGACCTCACCGGAGTGGTCAAACGGGTCAGCACCCTTCGCGTCCAGGAATGAAGGGGAGTGTTACGATATGAAGTTTTATGAGAAGGCATTCCTGTATGCTGCAGGAGCCGACTCTACCGAGTACGAAGTCGAGGAGTCAGAAGAATCGAAGAGACCGTCTGATCAAGACCGATGCAGGCAGAAACATTTGAACCGATAATAGGTTTGAAACTGGTTCCTGCGCCGCACGGTTTGAAATTGGTTGTAATAAGGGAATATACCCCTTAGAGTACATGGCTAGCCTAGGTCATTTCGCATTCCTTTGTATTTTCTATATAAACCCTATGTATGCATGCTATTATCAATCTCAGTCATTTACATTCACTCTGACCTGAGTTCAATACTTCCGCTGCGACACTACCTGCGATCAACCCTGAACGATCCTTTCGCTAAGTCACACTTCAGATTGTAACACCACCGAATTGCCTTCTAACGAACTCGAGAAGGACCCGTTCGGGACGCTTCGCGACCCACGGAACCTTCTAGTAACACCCGGGTTACTGCCTTTGTGTCGAGCCTATATATAGCCTCGTGTTGTACCCAGGTGAATCATTCAATAGATTTCTCTTTCCTGAACCAGATCCTCACACTTGGTAATCAGAGCGGAGTTACACGCGAGGTCTTCACCGCTTAAAACCGGCCTTTAAAAACTGCGGGGGCGACGACGAAAGCGCCGATACGGGTATGTAAAACCAGTTCCGCGCTAGTTTTCTAAGTCCCCCTCGATCCGGTTTTCGAACATCCCTTAGGTTTAAGCCCAAAAAAGTAGGAATGCATCTGTAGAGGAGGTTTGAGGTCGTCGCAGCTTCATGTTGACCTCCAGCTCCCTCTTGAGCTACTTCAACGCCATCGACTTCTTCCGTAGGGACCGGTTGGTCGACGTGGGCTGGTTGTTCTGAGAGAGGACGATGTCGTCGTTGGAAGGTCGATCTTCCATGCTCCATTGTTGGTTCCCCATGTGCAGCTGCTGCAGTTGTCGTACCGGTACATTATTTTTCTTCTGGAGCCTCTCTCCAAATTTCACCAAGGCCGTAGACCCAAGGGAGTTTTTCCCAAGTAGAGCATCCTTGTATGATAATTTTAAGGAGTGCTTACTTTTTACAGGGCCTTTTTGGAGTTGTCCGGGTCCAGCAGGGTCTTGTTTCGCGGAGGTTATATTTTCCTCGGCAATGTTCCCTGGTAGAGTCCGTTCGTGGGTTGAAGAATTCACTCCACGATCCTCCTTTTTTCGTATTAAATATGCTCCACTTCTGCGGTCCAGAAGCGCGGCACGTGTGGTTTTTATTTTGTTACAATCAGTGAGTCGATGTCTCGGCTTGCCGCAGAAAGAACACTTAGCTTTGTTCTTCTTTCGTCTTGTCTTCGCGTCGATTCGATCGAGTTCCATCGGGTCGACGCATGTGGGGGTAGCCAAGCGTTCTCCATGTCGTCTAGCTCGTCCATGAAGTCGTCGTGTTCCGATCGTGATTACGTCGAAACGTTCTGCTGCCGAGACAACGTCGTTGTAGCATGGGGTGAAGATCTTTTGTACGTCATCCGCCATGTGGGGCCAATAATAATGCTTCGCAATACCGGCAAGCGTCTTGTTACTACCGAAGTGGCCCGCGTAGAGAACATCATGATATTCTTCGAGTAGTAACTGGCGCGAAGGAGGGTAGTTGGGTACCCATATTTTCGTGGATCCCTTGCGGTATGCGATGTCTTGATCCCAATGTAGAAGATGTTGCTTTTCTACTAAGGAGACTTCGGGGTCTATGGTGTATCCATGCGTGAAGAGTCCCTTCAAGAGTGGGTTCATGCCATCGACTTGTAGGGCGGCAACGTGTGCAGGGCGACTGAGTGCGTCTGCTTTGTTCTTGTGCCCCGGCTTATACACGGTATCATAATGAAAGTGGGTTTCGAGGAAGTCAATCCACCGGACCTGCCGCCTGGAGAGTGTTGGTTGAGTTTTTAGATATTTGAGACTGTAGTGGTCAGTGTAGATGGTCGTCTTTCTTCCTTCGAGATAGCACCTCCATGCTTTAAACGCGTTGACGATGGCGAGGGCCTCTTTGTCATGGATGGGGTAATTGAGTTCTACCCCATGAAATTTTCTACTAAGGTATGCAATGGGTTGGAGTCCCTTCCCTTGGTCTTACATAAGTACTGCGCCCACTGCTTGATCGCTAGCATCGGCCTCGACGACATAGTCAAGTTCGGGGTGAGGCAGGATAAGGACAGGTGCGGACGTGAGTGCAATTTTCAGCTGTTCCATGGCTTCCTGGTGTTTTGCCTCCCACTGGAATGGTGTATTCTTCTTCAACAGGTTAGTCAGTGGTGCGGCGATCTTGGCGTAGTTTGGTACGAACCGGTTGTAGTAGTTAGCGAATCCGAGGAACTGCTGCAACTCCTTCACGTTCTCGGGGGTCTTCCAAGTTTGCACTGCGGAGAGTCACTCTACAACGGTAGTCAGCTAAACTACGGGGGTTGGCACGAACTATTAGGAGTGATCGTAGCCTTTCTTAGTTCCTTAGCACTTGCGCATTCACGGGAGAGATTGGCAAGAGTTTCCACTAGCAAAGTTGGAATTACAGAATGAATTAAAAGAACAAGCAATGACAGAATGACTACATCAGGCACCTAGCAACTCTGCAGCTAGCCTGGTCGACTGCCAGCACTGCATGGTCGACCGCGTGCCAGCGTTGCGTAGAGGAGCCGCGCCAGCACTGCAGAAAGGCGACCTGCCAGCAGAGCAGGTCGACGGCGTGCCAACGCTGCAGCAAGGCGGCTGTCCAGCGTCGCCCCGTAGAAGACAACAGAGCGCACGCTCGCAGGTGCGCGTAGACGATTGGCCCAACTTGCATCGTTGTGCATCCGTTGGCTATTGTCCGCGCCTAACGAGCCACGTCGACTTTGGGATACCAGCCTGAAGTCGCCTTCGCCATCGCGACCTCGACGACGTTCGCGTGCCTCCACATAACTCGTCGAGCAGGTTACCCGGTTGACTTGGACACCACCAGGTGCTCTGGTCGACCACCAGTGCCTCCGGTCGACCACCAGGTGCCTCTGGTCGACCACAGCTCCTTCTGGTTGACCACCAGGTGCCCCTGGTCGACCACAGCTCCCGTCGAGCTACCCCCTGGTCGACGGACCCCTTCCGTCGACCAGAACTGTCTACTGATGTCGCAGAGCTCCCCTCGTCGACCACTACTCCCTTGTCAGGTTGACGGACTGCTTCGTCAATCTCCTGGTCAAACTGCAGGTCGACGGACTGCTCTGTCGACCTCCCGGTCGAGCTGTAGGTCGACAGACCGGTCGACCAGCCCCTCCTGGTCGACGGCCCAACCGTCGCCCAGACCAGTCAGTTGCAGCTGTCGAGCTCCCTGGTCGACAGCAACACCACAGCGGTCCCCTGCAGCTCGACGAAGTCTATCAAGCAGCGCTCACGCTTGGGCCTCTAACCCACACGGCAGTACTCCACGGAGAAAACTCGTTCTCGATGTGCACCCCACACACAGCACGCCATCACCGCACCAGCCGTGCAAAAGGGCACGGCACCTACTGCTGCTCCTCATTGTCGCCGTCGCCGACGTCGGCCAGACGAACTTGGCCGATGGCGACAGAGCATCGGTTGGAAGCCGGAAAATGCAGCGCCTTCGTCAGGAAGTCAGCCGGCTGCTCGGTGGTCGGGATGTACTTCAGCACGAACTTCCCGCGCCTCACCATGTGCTGCAGCCAGGCGTAGTGTCCTTCCATGTGCTTGAAGTTGCCCGTCAGCCCCAAGCCTTCAGCGATCGTGATCGCCGACTTGTTTTCCACGCGGAGGACAGTCGGCTTCCCAGGGTTGAGCAGCTTGAACTCTGCAAGGAGGAAGCGAAGTCGACGCCCCTCCTTGCCAGCGTCCGTGGCCGCGACGTACTCCGACTCGGTCGAGGAGAGCGTCGCGCACTTGATGCGCTGGCTCGACCAGGAGACCGCGGCCCCTCCGAAGACGAACACGTAGCCGCCCGTGCTCGTCCGCTTCTGCTTGTCGCCCGCGTCGTCGGCGTCCACGTAGCCGATCAGCTCCAGCGACTCTGGTCCACCGCCGAACTCCAAGGCGGTGTCGCGGGTGTCAGCGAGGTAGGCGAGGCAGCGGTCGACCTCGCACCAGTGCTGGTCGCTCCTCACCGTGAGGCCGCTCCCCAGCTTGCTGCAGGCGAACGCAATGTCCGGCCTCGTTGTCGTCGCCGCGAACTGCAGCGAGCCGACTTTCTGCCGGTACTCCTCCTCCTGGCGCTCCTGTGCCTCCTCGTCGTCGAACGTCAGCTCAGCGTAGGCGTCGACCGAGACCGGCGTCTTCGGGACTCGACTGCCCCGCTCCTCGTCGATAAAGCGCCTGCGCAGCTTGTCGGCGTAGTTCTGCTGGTGCAGCCACAGCTTCCTTGCCGGCCTGTCGCGGACGATCTCCAGCCCAAGGTAATTCTTTACCGGTGAAATCTCACGCAGCTCGAAGGAGGCCTCCAGTACCTCCTTCAGCTCCTTCAGCATCGCGGTGCTGCTGCTGGCAGCGAGCAGGTCGTCGACGTAGACCAGCACCCAGCAGGTCACTCCGTCGTCGCCGGTCTTGAAGTAGAGCGCCTCGTCGACCTGGCTCTTCTTCCAGCCAGCGCCCAGCAGCACACCGTCGAGAGCCCTGTACCACAGCAGCGGCGACTACTTCAGCCCGTAGAGGCTCTTCAGCAGCTTACACACCCGGCCGGTCCCATCGTCGAAGTAGTCCGGCTGGTTCATATAGAGCACCCTGTCGAGCTTGCTCTGCAGGAAAGCGTTCTTCATGTCGAGCTGCATCAGGTTGAGGTCGAGGACGGCAACGATGCTGAGGAAGATCCTCAGCGTGACGTAGCTGCTCACTGGCGAGTACGTCTCGTCGTAGTCGGCGCTGTACACCTGCGTGAAGCCCTTCTCGCGCTCGACGGTGTCGTCAATGCGGTACTTGGTCGTTAGCACCCACCGGTTCTTCTTGATGTTCACCCCGCGTGGGCGTTCGACCAGCTCCCAAGTGCCCATGTTGATGAGGCTGCGGATCTCCTCTTCCATGGCGGCTTTCACCGCCTCGCCCTTCCAGCTCGCCAGCGCCTCCTTCACCGTCACCGTGGCAATGTCCCAGCGGTGTTCGGGGTCGGCATGCACGTCGGGGTCGAGCTCCGGCAGGTCTTCATCCTCCGTGGCAGCGTCGTGCAACAGGTCGCCGACGACCTCGTCATACACCGTGGTGAAGGCAGCTGGTGGCAGGCAGGCGTGGAAGCTCAGCCGCTCCGGCGGCTGTAGAGCTCGACCAGAACGTCGCAGCTTCGGTGCAGACTTCTCGACCGGGACCTCTACCACATCGCTGTCGATGGACTCCTCTCCCACCGACAGCTCCCCTGCCTCGTCAACGTTCGCATCGTCGACCAGCTGCCTCGACCCTTCGACCGGCTGCTCGCCTGCTGGCGAATTCGACAGCTCCCCTGTCGACGGTCCCGTCTGCTTCTCCCGTGTCGACTGCACGCCTGCTGCTGCCTCCTGTTCGACTGGCTCCCCTGTCTGCTGCTCCCCTGTCGTCGACTGCTTCCCGTCCTGGTCGACGAGCTTGGCGCCTTGTCAAACGCCGGCGATGTCACTGATCGGCGCCACAGGCGACGCCGCAAGTCTCCCCTCATCGCCGGTGGCCGACACAGGTGTCGACGCACACAGATCTGCGACGGGAGGAGCAAGATCAGGGGGAGGTGGAACCTCCACAACGTCCTCATCAGCACGCTCGTCGACTTCGGCGAGCAGGGGGACCGTCGCCATCGAGGTGTCCGTTGGCGGGTGTGCCTGCGTCTGCCTTGACACCGGCCCATATTTCGCCTTCCACACCTCCGGCGACAGCCTCGTAGAAGATCACCTCGACCGATGTGACTACCTTGTTGGGGTCAGGTCGAGCACCTCCCAGCCCTTGCTCTCTGGCGACATGCTCAGGTGAAGCCCCCAGCGAGCCTTCGGTGCCAGCTTTACACCGCGCTGCTGCTCGGGAACCATGAACTGCACCATGCAGCCCCACACCCGCGCCAGCGTGAGGTCGGGCTTCGTCCCGGTCAGCAGCTGGTACGGCGTCGTCCCCGGCGTCGCCGACCGCTCCAAGCAGTTGCGCACCCAGACGGCCTGTCGAAGAGCGAGGTGCCACCAGTGGTGCTGCACGCCCATGTGCAGCAGCATCGTCCACACGGACTCGACGACCGCGCGCATCTCCCGCTCAGCCATGCCGTTCTGCTGTGGAGTGTAAGGGCACGTCAGGTCGTGGACGATGCCCTTCCCGTCGACGAAGTTGGTGAACTCCTTCCCGAGGAACTCCCCTCCCCGGTCAGAGCGGAGCGACAGTACCGACTTCTTCGTCTGCCGTTCCACCAGCACCAGCCACTTCTGAAACTCGTGTAGCACGTCCCTCTTTTTAGCGACCGGCATCACCCACACGAACCGAGTGTGGTGATCCATCAGCAGCAGAAAGTACAAGCTACCATCCTTGGCAGCCACCTGAAATGGCCCGCACAAGTCAATGTGCACGACAGCCAATGCCTCCTCATCGTCCGAGCCCTTGTCGGGGAAGGTTCTGCTGCGCCATCTTTCCGCCGACGCACGAGACACACGGCGGGTCCGCTCTGGTCGACGGCATGATGTCGAGCACAGTAGCAACTTTATGCTTCGCTGAGCTCTTGATCGTGTCGATGCCGACGTGCGCGAGCCTCGCGTGCAGCCGGTCGGGAGTCACCTTCGTCGCCGAGACGATCGTCCGTAGAGCCACCACCTCGGTCGACGGCGACCGCGTCGAGCAGGAGCGAAGGTCCGTGCAGAGGACTTGTCCGGTGTAGCGTGCTCGACCAAGCACTTCCCAGGTCGCGGCGACGAGCAACATCTCGTCGCCATCGCCCTGCAGCTGCACTCCGCTCTCCTTCAGTTGGCCAGCTGACAGCAGGTTCGCCTGTACTCCCGGAACGTAGAGCACGTCGGGGATGAGGACCTGCTTTCAGGCCTCCCCTTGTAGAGGGACGGTTCCGCGACCCTCAACAGGCTGCAATGCCCCATTGAATCCACGCACATGTTTCACCTCGTCGCTCGGCGCCATGTCGACGAAGACCGCCTTCGTCCCCATCAGGTGGTGGGAGCATCCGCTGTCGAGCAGCACTGCCATTGGGTTGGCCTGCACAGCTGCCGCCACCGCCTGGAAGTCCTCGCCAGCCTCCGGCGCCAGCGAGACTGTCGGCTCCACCACGCCGACCATCGAGCACGACGCCTCCCCATCGCCTCGGCCCTTCGCGCTGGAGTTGTCGACGTCCTTCGTCGACGACGTCTTCTTCGACGTCTGCTTCTCCTTGCGCTTCTTCTCATCTCGACGGGGTCGACGACTTGTTGACCGGCCGCGGCCTCCCTTGTTGTCATCCTCGTCGCTGTCATCGCAGTCGGGGCACTCGTAGGAGAGGTGGTCGGTGTCGCCGCAGATCCAACACTCCTGCCGTCGACCACCACCTCGACGACCCTTTTCCCGCGTCGACTTCTTCTCGTCGACCTCCTTCTTCGACCGCCCACCTCCGCTACCACCTCCGCCGGGCTTCCCGCGCTGCTCCTGCTGACGATTCTGCTTCGTCGGTGCAGCGTAGCTCGCCTGCGGAAGGAGCTCCGTGGGCTGCTCTGCCTCCTGCATAGCCTCGTCTTGAAGGATGTAGCTGGTGATGGAGTCCTCGTCGAGGGACTCACGCGTGCCGGGCACCATCATCATCCTCTTCATGAGGTTGTAGCTGCGCGGCAGGCCCTTGACGACGTGGGTGATGTAGGACGCCGTAGAGTATTCGGCGCCCGCCATCCGCATCTCAGCCAGGATCCGTCGAGCACGGTTGCAGTAGTTTGTTGCTGACTCCTGCTCGCCCATCCGAATGTGAGTCATCTTCTCCTCGACAGGTTGAAGCATGGTGACAGGATTAAGTGCCATGCCTGGTGACCAGCATCGAGTCGCTCTCGACAGCTCCTGAGCGCTAGCTGCACCACCGGCGAGCAGCACCGCGAGATGACCATGAAGGTGAGCAGCATGAAACTCCCCGCGCAGCTCAACATCCTCCTCGGGCGGAGTGGGCACGGTGCCATCGACGAAGCCCTTCAGCCCAGCGACCTGCAGCTGAGGTTCGATCGACCCCCTCCAGGTGATAAGGTCCCGTCGACCTTGCAGCAGTGCGACGGTGATCCGGCTCCGACGAGAACTTGAAGTAGCCATACGCCGGTGCAATCTCACCCGTCGTCACGTGCGTCGTCGCCGAGGGCCCTCCACCGCTTCGTAGAGGAGAGCGACGTCGACCATCGACGTCGACACGCGAGATGCCTGCAGCCGCCATCGACCGCTGCACTCGCGCCTGAATCCCGTCGACGCCACCGTCGACCTTGATCACCCCACTCTACCTCGTGCCTTCGTTGCCGCTGACTCGAGCACCGCCGTCGACCTCGTCGTCGACGCCACCTTCGTTTCGCATCGTTCGAGGAGATGCGGTACGGTAAGGGTGATTCGTCGCCCACTGCGCCCGAATGCCCAAGTCGACGATCGTCAAGGGGATCGTCCCGTACTCGCCATCTGCGTGGCGTCTCCTCGCATCAGCCAAGCGTGCCTCCAAGGTGTCCGCTACTATGCCCTGTCGCGAGTTTATGGAGAAAGGAAGGGAGTGTATATTTTGTATATTTGTACAGGCAATCGAGAGCACGAATACTGAGGACAGGGACCGAGGCTCGGATGATGGCTGGGCGAAGTTGGGCTGCCGAGTCAGCAGACAGTCGCATGGGTAAAGCGGGGAAGGGTGACACCTGGATGGAGCTTTTGCTTTGTGTGAAGTGTGCATGTTTCGTTCCCTTCAGGTCGAATGCTCGAGCCAGCTGGAATTACAGGCATGAGCTGGAGGTCAAGCAGTTGGGTGGCTAAGTGGCGGTGGCAAGAGGATGAGAAGGCTGGCCTTTCGCTTTGACGGGAGGCCACCACCTTCAAAGGGGACTTAGAGGTGTAGCAATAAGGGGGAGGTGCAGGAACAGATATAGGGGGTACGGGCATTCGATTCTGTATTGTTTGTATGTTCTGTATAACTCATGTGATTGCTTCAGATCTATGCAAGCGTGAGCGTCAGGCCATAACCAACTCGTAGGAATGGATCGTGTAACGTAGGCAGATGTGAGTAAGAAGATATCACGAAGCAGAAGCAGTGAGGACAACAGGGAGGTTACACCAAGTGAAGGGAAGGGAGGCGAACTCCTCAGGGGCATGAGTCAGCAAGAGTTAAGGAGCAAGGGAACAGAACTCCAGTGACGGTGGAATCACCAGAGAACAGAGGAGAGTGGAGGGAGAGGCATCAGAGGGGCACCAGGGTGGGAAGAGGTAAGGGAATTTCCGAAAGCCCGCTTCTACAACGGGATCAATCATGGCAACTAACGCTGCTGCCGGCCTACGAACGACTTAGTAGGTGCAAAAGTCGGCTCCTATCTGAAGTGTTATAGATTAAGGATCGAGTCTACAAATATTAGGAGCTCAAATTTCTAAAAATAGTTGGCTTAGAATTCGGGACAGAATCGTCGAATTCACAAGAAACGTCGTCGACGAAAATTGCACCGTTGGAATCTCGCGAAAACCAAGTATTTTGTAGCTCTGGACCGTAGCTACAAGTCCCAATTGGAATCACATGAAAATGTGGAGTATTTCGCGAGATATTAATTTCGGCGCACTAGGAGATATGCTGCCATAGAATATTTTACTCAATCACAAGACAGTTTCACAACTTCCACAAGTTCTCACGCATGAATGTTGAGTAGCTAGAAACCAGGTTGAAGGGAAGAGGAGGACGAGAGGGAAGGTCCCAAGGGAGTCCCCAACCAAGGAAACCCCATACCACACAATTCCCTTCCCCATAGGCAACCCAACTTTGACCTTTGTCACTTTCCAACCCATGCCATCCACCTCACCCCAACTTGGCCACACTTGCCAACCTGGTTTGGCTTCTCCCAACCACTTGGCAGCATCTACAGTGATGGGTTCGAATTTCCCAACCCCCAAAAGTCTATACCCCATATTGAGTCAACCCCACAACTTCCCATAGTCGCCGCATCACAATATGAAAAGCATACGAACTCCAACGTTCGTAACTTTCTTGGTCGTGCTCCGATTGCGACAATTCTTGGCTCGTCGGAAAGCTCTTGAGCAGAGGAGTCATTTCAAATATCTGCTCAAGCAAAATGTCATTCACACACACTCAGAAAATCCAAACCACACCAAACACAAATTCTTGCACACGCTCACACCACGCATGCAACGTACGAACATATGATGGGAGGCAGACAGACGTGAATGCATATGATTGCATCACATAACAAACTCCCCCTCTGGCTGCCAACCATCATCCCACATGCCATAGCTCAAGCATGCACCCTCAATGCACACTCATTCCAGCAAGCTTCATGCCCTTCCAGTGCTCAGGTTCAGCCAGGTGCTTGGTGAGAATATCAGCCGCCTGCTGCTGGGTCTTCACAATCTTCAGTTGCACCTCCTTGTCCAGGAGCCTCCTCGTCCAATGCCACTTTGGCCTGATGTGCTTTGTCAGGCCATGAAGACAAGCATTCTTGTCTAGCTTCACTGCTGACTCATTGTCACAGAAAATCACAGTCGGCTCCTTCTGGCACACTCCGATCTCCTCCAACAAACGCCTCAGCCACACCACCTCTTTGGCCCCATAATGCAAGGCCATGTACTCGGTCTCTCACGAGGACAGCCCCACCTCGTTCTGCTTCTTGCTGTGCCAGCTCACTGCACCACCTCCAAACCGGCACATATAGCCTCCAATGCTGGTGCCGTCCGACTTCACAGAGTTGTAGCTGGCGTCGGTGTAGCAAGTCAAGAGCATCTCCCCCTTGCTCAAATCAGCTGCACCCCTCTGCAGCCTCTGTCGCACAGCACTGTACTCCAAGCCCACTGATGCCGTTGCACTCACATAGCGGACCAACCTCTTGGCCGCTTCCAGCTGCTCATGACTGGGGCGTGAAACCACACTGGCAAGCCTGGATGTTGCAAAGGCAATGTCAGGCCGCGTGTGGTTGGCCGCATAGTTGAGCGCCCCAACCATGGAATGAAACAGCTTCCTGTCACTCTCTCCCACCACCTCCTCATCAGCACAGGGCTCCACAGTGAACCCCGAAGGCAGTGGGGTGGCTGGCTTTCCTCCATCTTGCAGCCCATACTTCTCAGCCAGCCCCTCACAATACTTCCTCTGGTGCAACCTCAACACTCCCTTGTCAAGGTCCCTCTCCACATGCATCCCAGATAGTACTTCACATCTCCCATCTTCGAGCACTTGAACTGCATCTCCAGCATCTCCTCCATACGTTCAATCATTGCAGACGACTCGGAGAAAAGCAGGATGTCGTCCACATACACCAGGAGCATGAGGAACTACTCCTGCAGCAGGAACAGGCTGCGATCACACTCGCTCTTCTTGAACCCCCCAGCCAGCAGTGTCTCCTCCAGCTTGTGGTACCATGCGCGAGGAGCCTGCTTCAGGCCATAGATGGCCTTCTTCAGCCTGCACACCCTGCCGCTCCCATCATCCAACCCCTCAGGCTGCAACATGTACAGCTCCTCCAGAATGATCCCGTTGAAAAAGGCAGTTATGATATCCATCTGCTTGATCCTCCATCCACGGTTTGCAGCCATTGCCAACATCGTCCTCAGTGTTGTCCCTTTCCCCACAGGAGCAAAAATATCTTCAAAATCCTTCCCCTTTGTCTGCTGGAACCCCTTAGCCACAAGCCTTGACTTGTAGCGGGTCAGCTCCCCATCAGGCCCATACCTGTGCCTGAAAATTAGCTTGGAAGAAATGGCCTTCTTCCCAGGAGGCAGCTCACACAGCTCCCACGTCTCATTCTCCAGCAGTGAGTCGTACTCCTCCTTCACACTCTGCTTCCACTTCTCAGCATCGGGCCCACTCAAGGCCTCGGTAAGCGTCTTGGGCTCAGGGACGGCTGCCCAGTAGCAGTGCGCTATCTCCTCCTCATCACACTGCTCAGCCACACTCCCAGCCCGTACCACGCTTGGCTTCCCAAAGCTCGGGTAGGTCAGCCAGTAAGGAGGGCGCACATCCCTCCTAGGACGGTCAACTGCGCGTGCGGCACCTTGTGGAGCATCTTGTTGCTGCTGCTGCGGCTGCTGCTGCTGCTGCTGCTGCTGCGGCTGTCCTCCACCTCAGGTTCTCCCCCATCCTCAGTCACCCCAGAGATCTCCTCCTCTGAGACAGTGACCTGCACTTGCCTCGAAGGCCGCTGCACCTCATCATGATCAGTGGTGTAGTAGGAAGCTTCTGCTGCTGCTGCTTCCACTCCTTGTAGTATAACGACTCAAGGAACTTCACGTCCCTTGACACAGTCAGCTGCTGGCTGGTCAAGTCCCATATCAACCAGCCCTTGTGATCCTTGGCAAGCCCCAAGTGCACACCCCATCTCCCAGAAGCCTCCAACTTTCCCCTCTTCTCCTTCGGCACATGAAACACCACCATGCAGCCATAGGCTCTCAGCATGTTGACTGCTGGTGCACTCCCATACCACTTGGTGTAGGGGATCCACTGCTTGTCCCCCACTGTCGCCAGCACCCTGTTCTTCACAACGACGACCTGCCTCAGTGCAGTCACCCAAAACGGATCCGGCAGCCCTGCACGCCCAAGGAGAGTGCGAGCACCTTCCTGCAGGGTCCGGTTGAACCGCTCAGCCACGCCGTTCTGCTGCGGGTTGTAGGGCACTGTAAGTTGATGCTGAATCCCCTTCTTCTTCAGCACCGCCTCAAAATCAGCGCCAATGAACTCTCCCCCATTGTCGGTGCGGATCACCTTCACCTTGTGTCCGCTCTCCCTTTGAGCTCTCGGCATCCACTCCTTGAGAACAGCCGCTGCCACCTCCCCCTTAGTCTTGAGAGGGTACACCCACACTGCACGCGTGTGGTCGTCCACAATGGTCAGGAAATAGCGGCTGCCCGAGAGAGAAAGGGCCCTCGTGGGGCCCACCACATCCATGTGCACAAGCGCGAGTGGTGCCTTGGCTGGTCCCGTGCTGCTGCTGAAGGGAAATTTCGTAAACTTAGTCTCAAGGCATGTTGGGCAGCTCCCAATCTCCTTTGCTGCCCCCTTCACCTCCAACCCCTTCAAGCTCCCATCCTTCACCAACTTCTGCAGCATCGGGATGTTGATGTGGCACAACCTCTCGTGCCACGTCTCCCAATCGGCCTCACCACTCCCGGATGAAGCCTTTGCCTATGCGGCTGTAGCATCCACACCAGCAAGCACCTCACCATGTGGTTGCTGTGGCTGCTGCACCTTCTTGACTGCATTCAGGGCCCCAGCAGTTGGTGCAGTCTCCTCTCCTCCCGCAGATGCCTTGGCCGCTGCAGCTGCCTTTGCCGTTGCTGGTGGTTTCCCGTTCCAAGGGATGATGGGCAGCTGCCACAGGTCCTTGATGCAGCTGCTCTTCTCGTCCAAATCCCACAGCAGCAACTTCCCAAGCTTTGCACGGCAGCTGGTTGGGCCGAAGGTCACTTTGGCCTTGCTCTTCTGCAGCCGGCGCACAGAAAGAAGGTTAGCGGATAAACCTTCAACCAACAGCACATTCCCAAGCCCCGCAAGCTGGCCTTTGGCTCCCATCACCTTGGCATTCCCCACACCAATCACAGGGAGCAAAGCACCTGAAGTGGCAGCCACAAACTTGATATTTTTCAGGGGGCTTTACCTCATCAAGCAAATCTGCCCGCGGAGTCATGTGACTCGTGCAACCTGAGTCTATCACCCAGTGAGTGAGGGGGTGCATCACAACCTTCCCAACTGAACCCACATCATCCTCACTCTCTTTCACATCCTCAACCATGAGGAACATCCCAGGGTCGGCTTTACCTTGTGCACCATCACCTTGTGCACCTGAACCTTGCACAGCGCCACCTCGTGCGCGTTCACCACTTGGCGGCTTCATGCAGGAGGCGCCCATCCTTCAGGCCGGCTGAAACACTTGAACCACGGGTGTCCAGCCTTCTTGCAGTACCAGCACGCACCCTCCATTCGGGTGCTCCCCCTACCACCAGAGCTCCCATGCCCCTCATTGTAGTCACCTCGGCCTCTTCCTCTGCCAAAGCCTCTCCCACGGCCTCGGCCTCTCCCTCCCCCTCTTCCTCTGCTGCCTCCTGCAGCTCCATACCCCTCAGCAGTCTTGTTGGCAGCACCACCTCCCGTGTGGCGCCTGCGGAAGTCCTCCTGCAGGATCTGCTGCTGTAGCCACTCAGGCGTCCACTTGTCCTGCTGAACGTTGAGGGTGGGGATGAGGTTGTCCCACGAGTTGTCGAGCACCGAGATGATCTTGGTGCACTGCTGCATCTCCGACACCTTGCTGCCCGCCGCTGCCATCCTCGCATAGGTGTCCTTGATCTTGTCAAGGACCGGCTTCACATCGTCTCCCGGCCGCATGGAGAGGGCAGCCAGCTCCTATTTCTCTAATACGATCACTATCGGCAGCGTGTTGGGCTGAACCACGTCGCGTAGCAGCTTCCACGCCTTCGGTCCGAAGTCATCGAGCTCCACCAAATCCTTGATGTGCTGAAACATGTCGTTGTTTTCCGACTGTAGAATCAAGTCGTACAGCACCGCGCTCCGCTCAATCCATCGATCGCGGGCATCACCTTCCTCCGGCATCTTCTCTTCTCCCATCGCGAGTTTCAGCAGCTTGTAGCGCTTGAAGGCGCTCCGCATCCGCCCGCTCCATTCCTCATAGTTGGAGCCATCCAACACCTCAATTTTGGATGATGGCGGTTCACTCTTCTTGTCAGCTGCTTCTCCACTCCCTTGACTCATCTCCTCTGCTCCCAATCAGAGGTTTCAAATCCCCCCTTGCTGGTCACAATGTAGATCCACAAATTTTTTACAAATGATGGCGCCAACGAAATTTCGGCAGAGTTTCCCCTTAGCGGAAGTCACATTCAACATCTAGAACTCCACTTAGGCACGCCCACAGGCCATGGTGGGTCTAAGAGGGTCTTCACACTTCAGTAGACTCCCCACAAAGTCCTCAATCAGCTCTGATACCACTTGTTATAGTAGTATTAAGGATCGAGCCTACAAAGATTAGGAGCTCAAATTTCTAAAAATCGTTGGCTTAGAATTCGGGACAGAATCGTCGAATTCACAAGAAACGTCGTCGACGAAAATTGCACCGTTGGAATCTCGCGAAAACAAAGTATTTTGTAGCTCTGGACCGTGGCTACAAGTCCCAATCTGAATCACATGAAAAGGTGGAGTATTTCGCGAGATATTAATTTCGGCGCACTAGGGGGTATGCTGCCATAGAAAATTTTACTCAATCACAAGAGAGTTTCACAAGTTCCACAAGTTCTCACACAGGAATGTTAAGTAGCTAGAATCTAGGTACAAGAGAAGAGGAGGACGAGAGGGAAGGTCCCAAGGGAGTCCCCAACCAAGGAAACCCCATACCACACAATTCCCTTCCCCATAGGCAACCCAACTTTGACCTTTGTCACTTTCCAACCCATGCCATCCACCTCACCCCAACTTGGCCACACTTGCCAACCTGGTTTGGCTTCTCCCAACCACTTGGCAGCATCTACAGTGATGGGTTCGAATTTCCCAACCCCCAAAAGTCTATACCCCATATTGAGTCAACCCCACAACTTCCCATAGTCGCCGCATCACAATTTGAAAAGCATACGAACTCCAATGTTCGTAACTTTCTTGGTTGTGCTCCGATTGCGACAATTCTTGGATCGTCGGAAAGCTCTTGAGCAGAGGAGTCATTTCAAATATCTGCTCAAGCAAAATGTCATTCACACACACTCAGAAAATCCAAACCACACCGAACACAAATTCTTGCACACGCTCACACCACGCATGCAACGCACGAACATATGATGGGAGGCAGACAGACGTGAATGCATATGATTGCATCACATAACATAAAGGTAATTTGCGGGGCCGTCCACGCTCACCGCACCATGCGGAGAGTCACTCTACAACGGTAGTGAGCTAGACTACAGGGGTTGGCACGAACTACTAGGAGTGATCATAGCTTTGCTTAGTTTCTTAGCACTTCCGCATTCACAGGAGAGACTGGCAAGAGTTTCCATTAGCAAAGTTGGAACTACAGAATTAAAAGAACAAGCAATGACAGAATGACTACATCAGGCACCTAGCAACTCTTCAGCTTGCCTGGTCGACCGCAAGCACTGCATGGTCGACCGCGTACCAGCGTTGCGTAGAGGAGCCGCGCCAGCACTACAGAAAGGCGACCTGCCAGCAGAGCTGGTCAACGGCGTGCCAACGCTGCAGCAAGGCGGCTGTCCAGCGTCGCCCCGTAGAAGACAACAGTGCGCATGCTCGCAGGTGCGCGCAGACGATTGGCCCGACTTGCATCGTTGTGCATCCGTCGGCTGTTGTCTGCGCCTGATGAGCCACATCGACTTCAGGATGCCAGCCCGAAGTCGCCTTCGCCATCGCGACCTCGACGACGTTCGCGTGCCTCCGCAGAACTCGTCGAGCAGGTTACCCGGTCGACCTGGACACCACCAGGTGCTCTGGTCGACCACCAGTGCCTCCGGTCGACCACCAGGTGCCTCTGGTCGACCACAGCTCCTTCTATTCGACCACCAGGTGCCCCTGGTCGACCACAGCTCCCGTCGAGTCCGTCGACCACCAGGTGCCCCTGCTCGACCAGCTCCCGTCTCCGTCGACCAGAACTGTTCGCTGATGTCGCCGAGCTCCCCTCGTCGACCACTACTCCCTTGTCAGGTCGACGGACTGCTCCGTCGACCTCCCGGTCGAACTGCAGGTCGACGGACTGCTCCATCGACCTCCCGGTCGAGCTGTAGGTTGACGGACTACTCCGTCGACCTCTCGGTCGAACTGCCCCTCCTGGTCGACGGCCCACCCGTCGCCCAGACCAGTCAGTTGCAGCTGTCGAGCTCCCTGGTCGACAGCAACACCACAGCGGTCCCCTGCAGCTCGACGAAGTCTATCGAGCAGCTCTCCCACTGTGAATGGTCGGTTGCAACTCTCGTACATCCAACCAAGTCGTCGGCGTTGCCCAAGCGAGGGCGGGGCCAACACTCCACTCCCGTTAACATGCACTGCTTCAATCTTCTTGGGATCGATGTGAACTCCTTGAGCGCTCACCATATGTGCAAGGAATTGGACCCTTTTTAAAGCGAACTCGCTCTTAGATAGTTTTACATAGAAACGTTATCGTCAGAGAATTTCGAAGACGCGTCACGGGTGCTCAATGTGCTGCTTCATGTCCTTTGAGTAGATCAGGATGTCGTCCAAGTATACCACCACGCACTCGTCCAGAAGGGGCCGAAGGATATGGTTCATTTCTGCCTGAAACGTGGCTGGTGCGTTGGTGAGTCCGAACGGCATTACGATATACTCGTACGACCCGTACCGAGTTCGGAAGGCAGTTTTATGGGGCTCGGAAGACGTTGACTGTCGAGCTGACGCATGGCTGATCAATTGACCAGGAGGATTTTAAAAGTGATGGAGCGCGAATTGGCGTCGATTTTGTCGACTTCCATGGGGTCGGCGAACGTGGTTGAAGCCGAACGGTCCCCCTGTTGAAGGGCCATCCTCCCTATCCTGTTGCTGCCAGCACTTAGCCACCGAACTGCCTAACCTCCAGCTTGTGGCTGTAACCCCAGCTGGCTCGGGCATCCAACCTGCAAGGAAACGAAACATGCATTCGCACACGAAACGAAGTAGCACCTTCCAACTGTCACATCCCCTCCTGGCCTCATGCTGCCTCCCGCTGACGTGTGTCCCCATCTTACCCCCAGCCATCATCCAAACCTCATCTCCCTGTCCTCGGTACTCACTGCTTCAGTTGCCTATACAGATATACATTATATACACTTGCTGTCCGTTCGACTTATCTCGCGACAGCTGTCGGAAATTCCCTTACGTTCTCCTGCCCTGGCTCCTCTCCCACTAGCTCTCCCTCCTCTTCCTTACAGGGCTCCCGCGGTGCCTTCCCTCCCCGTCGTGATGCCACTGTGTTCCTTGCTGCATGACTCTCTTATCTCTGAGATAGGGTCTTCTCCTCACTTGGTATTGACCTTACTGCTCCTTGCGCTTGATAGCCCCCTGCCCCCTCCCGTGACCTTGAGCCGCCCTCGCCCTGGTCTTGGGACCCTGATATGCCGCTGCCTTGCCTCCCGCCTGGGCCACGTTAGTGATGTGGTCGACCGCCCGCACCCCAGCCTCGCTCTCCAGCACCAACACCCCTGAGTCACGAATCTTCTTGACAGTCCAGCGCTGATGAGAAAGCCCCACATCCAAAAAAGTCCTTTTTGGGGCGACAAATATACACTTCCTGTCCCTGCTGCAGAGCTGCTGACGCCCCGCCGGCCCGATGCTGTCTGTAGCGATGAATATCCCGCAACTGAGCGACATGCAAACTCTCCAGCGCCGCTGGCAGCAGACGCCTCAGGTACTCCCCTCGGACCTCCGCCAGCGCTGCCCACTTCTCGGGCGAGCCGTCCGTGACCACGTCAGTCAGTACTCGTGATGCTCCCACAGGAAGGACCGCCTCCCTGCCAAAGAGTAGATGATATGGGGAGAGGTCCTTGAGGGCCGCCTGCTTGCTGAACCCACGTGCGAAGCGGGCCGAAGTGCCCCAGCTTGTTGTGCACCTCCTGTATCACTCCTTCCCTTTCCTTCGGCTCAGGCACGCGCTTCCACCCGTCCTGCGTACGGATTTGCACCTGATTCTGGTACCAGAGGTAGTGTTGCCCCCTGCTCCTCGCCCTTGCTGACACCACTGCTCCCTTAGCCGTCTCACCCTTCAGCCACGCTATAGTCTCCTTGTAGGCGGGGGCCACCACCGCTGCAGGCGGGGGCCACGGACGTGCGGGAAGACAAGGAGACTATAGCGTGGCTGAAGGGTGAGACGGCTAAGGGAGCAGTGGTGTCAGCAAGGGCGAGGAGCAGGGGGCAACACTACCTCTGGTACCAGAATCAGGTGCAAATCCGTACGCAGGACGGGTGGAAGCGCGTGCCTGTTATTCCCCCCCACTGCCACTGGACGTCATCCTTCAGTAACTTGTTCAGCGGTTCAGCCCGCTTGCTGAACCCTTCCACGAATTTTCGGTAATAGTTCAGAAATCCCAGCAGCGCCCTGAGGGTGCTCTTGTCTTTGGGCGGTGCCACCCGGTCGAGGATAGCCACCTTGGCCTTCTGGATCGCCAGTTTCCCTCCAGTCACCTCAAACCCCAGGTACGTTACTGTCGTGTGGCCGAAACGGCATTTCTTCGGGTGACATGTTAACCCGGCCTCCCTTATCCTCCGTAACGCCTCAGCCAAGTGATCCATGTGTTTCTCTGCCGTTTCACTGAACACGATGACATCGTCGATGTAGCATAGCGCCCCTTCCATTCCTCTCAGTACTGCTTCCATCACCTTCTGGAATAACAGTGACGCGTTTTTAGGATCGACGGGCATCCTACTCCACTCATATGCCCCGTCCGGCCCGTGGAACGCCGTCTTAGCCTTATCCTCCTCCGCAATGGGGATCTGATTGAACCCCTGTCTCATGTCCAAGGTGGAAAATACGCGCGCCCCGGCCAGTTGGTCGAAAATCTCATCCACCATTGGAGTTGAATATCTCTTCGGTATGGTAACCTTGTTCAGGTCCCTGTAGTCAGTGCACATCCTTCGGGAGGGCACGGTCCCTGTCAAGTCCATCCTAGCAGCCACCATCGTTGCCGCTGCATAGCTAGATTCTGACCGCTGTATCAGGCCCACCTCCAGCAACTCCAGACACTTCTCCTTGCAGACCTCCAGGTCCTGTGGGCTCATCCGGCGTCTCCTCTGGTACAATGGTACAGTCGTGGTCAAGTTAAGCATCATGACGGCGCGGTTGCAGCACCCCAACTCCTTCAGTGTGTAGGCAAACGTCTGCCGGTGAGACGCAAGCAGAGCCTCTACTGCTTTCCTCTGTTCTCCTTGCAGCCCTTCTCCCACGTCCCAAGCATGCTGTTCTTCCGTGTTCCTTCTCACCGTGAGCTCTTCCCCGCCGTTCGCCCTCTCTTCCTCTCAAGGCTGCTCCTCCGCCTCATTTAGAGTGACATCTAGCGCCATAAACACTGGCCCCACGGGTGGCCAGTCTGGTGGGTCGTAATAGTCTCCTTCCATGTCGAAGTCTGAGTCATGGAACTCCTCTGGGGTGTCACCCCTGCCTGCTCCCGATTCTTCTTCCATCTCCTCTTCCTCTTCTCCCTCCCATTCCTCCTCACTCTCCAGCGGGTCTGCATATCTCCCTGGTATACCTTCTCGGTCATCCCTCCAGCTTGCGCGCCTGCGTTCCTCCAGGATTCCCCTCCACCACTGGTTTTCCTCCTTCTCTTCCAATCCTCCCAGCATCGTCCAAGCCTCTGTCTCCTTGTCTGCCGCCAACCGCGTCTGTGGCCTGATTGAGGTTGCCTTACCGATCCGTCTCTCTAACCACTTCCGCTCCAAGTGGTTAGCCATGGTGACGAATAGCCAGTGTAGTGCATTCAGGTCCATAGCCCTTCCCAACGCCGCCTTTCTGTCCTTCTCTGTCATCTGCTCACAAGCCGTAGCCCCTGCCATGAAGCCCATGGCCAACTCTCTTTCCTGCACAGTGGGTTCTTCCCACACTCCCCGCGCCTGATCGTACACCATGCCTGGGCCCGCCACCCCGCCTACTTCCTTGAATCCCCTCGCGTTCTCGTGTGCCACCAGCGTCGGCCAAGCCTGCCTTGGCTCTCCCACCTTGTTGCACGGGTACTGCGTAGGGTGGTCCGTCTCCGTGATCGGTGTCGCCAACCTTCCTGGTTCCAGAATATCTTCCACCAATCTCGCCCTTGGTCGCTCCATCCGCGACAGTTGGTAATGCAGGGCCGCCTAAGGTATCACATTCTGCCAATATCGCCTCGGCCTGTGGGCCCTGCTCCCGTTTTGCGTCGCATCCCATGCCACTCCTGCCCCCAGCTCTTCGGTGATCTCCTCGTTGGCCGCCCGTACTGCCGGCCGTGGGTCATCCGCCATGTCTATGTTCTCGATGATATAAGCCACCTCCCCTTGCCGTTTCTTGATCATCTTCACCACTCGTACCAGGTCCCAGAACTGGGCGCTCCTTGCATCTCCCATGCCTCTGACTCTTCCCGCTCGCGAAAATCCTTGGCAGCTCCATCTGGCAATGACTAAGTCGATTCCTCCCCACTCTACTAGCATGCCGTCGTCAATCTCCTCCACTCCCCTGCATAGCCACTCCGCTCCTCTCTCCGCCGCTTCCTCCATCAGCTGCTCGTGGTACCTGGCCTTTAGAAACTTGAGGTGCTGCCACACCATCACATTCGCGTCCCCATCGTTGTCCACATACAGGTTCTTGGTCACGGTGTGGCCCGCCTTCAGCACTGCCGCTAGTCCCGTGGCAATTCCTCCGTACAACTCCAGCACCACCAGCGGCTTCTGCAGCGCCCTCAGGTTCAAGACCTGTTTCCGTAGGTTATTGCTGACCCCTCAGATTTCTTCGTATTGTTTACTTGCAGCATCAGTCTGTTCCATCTCCTTCCAAGTCATGATTCCTAGCTCTTCCTCCAGCGGCTTCTCCACAGCCTGGTACACTTCTCTTGGTTCCCTTCTGATGAACCGCACTGGCAATTCTGCTAGCGTGCTGTCATGCTCCCAGTAAGTCACCCGATACATCAACCGTTCTTCCCACATGCAGATAGTGGTGCCGATTGCAAACCAGATACTCCACTCCCAGCAGTAAGTCGTAGTCTTCGGACGTTGGGACACCACAATACATCCTCACTATGCACTCATCCTGGTGCCCTTGCCGAATCACTATTTCCACCGTGCTGCAGGTCACTTAGCCGTTCCCTTCCCAGCAGTCATAAGCAAGTATCCTTCCGGTACCACTCGATCTTCCCTGTCCAAGCCCAGCAACCTTGCCATGGGTGCACCGATTAGCACATTGTGGGCACCCGTATCCAGTATCGCTTGCTTGACCTTGACGCCGCCCACTATCTTCACTCCCGGCTCCACCACCAGCACTGATGGCTGACACGCCATTCTCTCCAGTGGGTGCCGACGTGCCACCACAGGAGCCCGTGCTTCTGAAGTATCCCACCTCGGACCACGTTCTCGTGTTGGGGTCTGTTGCGGGAAGTAACGGTGCCGTGCTCGTAAACCGAGGCCGCCTCTCTCACGTACTGGCCGCGCCATCAGGGCGAAATTGGCCTCACTTCCTTCCTCGTCCTCCTCCTCTGATCTGGCCAACATCGCCGTTCCCTTCTGCTCCTGCCCCTCCATTTCCTCCAGCTGACACTGCAGACGCGCGATTTGCGCCTTCACGTCTTCCGGATCCTTTCTCGCCCGCCCTTCTCTCCTAGCTGCGTAGCAGTCCTTATCTTGATGCCCCTTCCTTCCACAGCGCTCACACACCAGTGCGTTTGGGCAATCTCGCCTCAAGTGCTCGTCACTCCCGCAGGTAGAACAAGCCGGCAGATTGCGACACTCCCTTCGCAGATGCCCCGTCTGCCCGCAGTTGTGGTAGCGGCGCTCGTCTCCTGCCCTGCGGGGTGGCCTCTCCCGATCGGCCGGGGTCGCTGACCAAGCTGACCTTCTCCTTTCCCCCCCGCCTTATCCGTGGTCGCCTCGATTTCACACAGCCGACGACCAATCTGCACACGCTTCACCACTTCGTACACTTCCTTCAGTGTTGCCCGTGCCCCAATCTCAAAGACGCGAACCGCCACATCCCGTCGCAGTTCATAGTGCAACCCCGTATCATGGCAGCTCATGTCTTCGGCTAGCTCCACCAACCTGCCATAGTATGCCAGCAGGGATTCACCCGTTCTGCGGTGAAATTCTCTGAACTCCGTCACTCTCTCAGGAGTCTGCGCAGGTAACTGATCTTCAAGCATGTCCAAGAAGCGTGCCGTGGGGTCCCGCTCTCCTGGTGTCGCTCGGGCTGCCCACTACAGTAGTTCTCGCCGGCTGATGCGGTAGAAGGTTTCCGCTTCCCCGGTCAAGGTATTGGCGAGGCTACGGAAAAACACCTCTGGGTCCAAACGATCCCTCTCCCACCTCGCCCGCAGGTTATCCAGCTGCATCACGTAATTCTTGATCGACGGACCTCGCCGCGTATCCTCCGAGAAGTGTTCCGAGACCTCAATCGTCGGCAGCAACGTGTATTTCAACCGTTGCGCCGACGCCTCTTCCTGCCACGACGCGATCCGTTGATAGGAGCCGGTCGGACGATTCTCCTCCGCAGTGCGCATCAACCTTCCTTCCGATCGCGTATCTTTCTTCTCTGCGCCATTCTTCTCCTCCTCGCGTTCCGGCCGTTCCGACTTTTTAGACTCTTGCCTGGACGAGCCATCGTCTCACGCCTCCTCTTCTCTCATGTCTGTCCCTTGATTCATGCTTTTCGTCCTTTCCGACGACATCGATTTCGAATTCACGATCCCGTCTTCTAACTCATATTCGGTCCCACCACGCGTCCGCATACTACTGCATGTCGATTGTTTGTATGTGATAAGCCCACTTGGCTTACTCACGCCCTTCTCTACATACTTCTGCGCACACCCTAGTGTCTGTTATGGCCTGCAGACTCACGCTTGCTCGAGCTTGTAGCAATCACATGAGATTAACAGAACATACAAACAATGCAGAGTCAAACGCCCGTACCCCCTATATCCTTGCCTGCCTCCTCCCCCAATTGCTACTCCTCTGCTTCCCTTGGATGTGATGGTCCCCCCACCGAAGCGAAGGGCCATCCTCCCTATCCTCTTGCCACCAGCACTTAGCCGCCCAACTGCTTAACCTCCAGCTTGTGGCTGTAACCCCAGCTGGCTCGGGCATCCAACCTGCAAGGAAACGAAACATGCATTCGCACACGAAACGAAGTAGCACCTTCCAACTGTCACATCCCCTCCTCGCCTCATGCCTCCCGCTGACGTGTTTCTCCATCTTACCCCCATCCATCATCCGAACCTCATCTCCCTATCCTCGGTACTCACTGCTTCAGTTGCCTATACAGATGTACATTATATACACTTGCTGTCCATTCGACTTATCTCGCGGCATCGTGATCCGAGGACGTGGGATCGTCGCGTTCCGGTGTTGACCAAGTCAAATCCGATTTCGCTGTAGCTGCTGCAATTCGCTGCTGCAACCTGGCGACGAATGTCGTTTTTCAGCCCCGCGATGTAGGACTGAACCTTTTCACCCTCGGTAATGTCGGGAATGCGGTTTTAAAAATCTTCCATCTGCTGCGTGTATTGCGCGACACTCCCGTATTGCCGGTGGTGATATAATTTTTTGCGAGCAATCTAGGTTGAATTAATCGGCTCAAAACGTTTGAGCAGGTCTGCCCGGAACTGCTGCCACGTGGCTTCGCCCTGGAAAATTCTACTGTTGCTTCTGAGGCATTCGAGAGCTGGACCGCGCATCAACGTTGTCGCGAGACGAATTTTCTCGCCATCTTACTCCGTCGTCGACCATCCGATCGCCGCGAAATAAATTTCGATCGTCGCGAGCCACCGCCTGACGTCGGATTTTCGATCGCTAGGGTCGAACGATTTTGACGAGCGAAGTTTCAGAACCTCGAAATGACGCTGCGACTGCTGCGAAGTCGCCGAAGCAGGAATGTTCATGGTCGAGAGGAGCTGATGCTAGCGACCAAGCAGTTGGAGCAGTCTTGATGCAAGACTAAGGTTACAAACTATCGCTTACGTCAGCAAAAATTTGCACGGGGCTGAACTGAACTACCCAATTCATGACAAAGAGGCCTTAGCGATCATCACCGCATTCAAGACATGGCGATGCTACCTCGAAGGAAGGAAGACCACGGTCTACACCAACCATTGTAGTCTGAAGTAGCTGTAGACGCAGCCTACTCTCTCCAGACGACAGGTCAGGTGGATCGACTTCCTCGAGACACACTTCGACTACGACATCGTGTACAAGCCGGGACACAAGAATAAGGCAGACGCACTGAGCCGGCCTGGACACGTTGCCGCCATACAGGTTGAGGGGATGAATCCGTTACTCAAGTGACTCTTCATGTACAGGTATACTAGACCCCAAGATTCCCTTGGCAGAAAGGTAGAAATTGCTACAGTGGGACCACGATATCGCACTGTGCAAGGGATCAACAAAGATATGGGTACCCAACTACCCGCCTCTTCGATAGTTGCTTCTCGAAGAATTCCACGACGTGCTCTACGCTGGACACTTTGGGAGTAACAATACCCTTGCTGGAATTGCAAAAGTCTACACTGGCCTCACATGGCAGATGTCGTGCAGAAGTTCGTCACTTCGTGCGACACGTGCCAACGGATGAAGAGTAATAAGTAGAAGAAAGCAAGACTTCTTCAGCCTCTACCTGTCCTAGAACAGCCTTGGCAAGTGGCCAGCTTGGAATTCATCACTGGGTTACCATCTACCAACGCGGGGCATGATGCCATCCTGGTCGTCATCGACAAATTCTCAAAGATGGGACACTTCATTCCGACACATACAACCGCACGCACGGAGGAAACGGCACAGCTGTTCGTCAAGCACATCATCTCACAGCACGGGATCCCGACAACGCTCATATCCGATAGGGACCCCAAGTTACCTAGCAAGTTCTGGAAAGAGCTCATGTCGCTCATGGGGACACGCTTAGCGTTGTCATCTGCATATCATTCCCAGACCGATGGGCAGACGGAGCGCTTGAACCAGATTGTGGAACAACTCTTGCACGCAGCTTGCAAGGACGACGTTAGCAAGTGGGACTTGCACTTGCCGGTGTTGGAGTTCGCCTACAACAATGCGAAGCATGCCGCAACAGGAGAGACCCCGTTCTTCCTCTGTTATGGACGACATCCACTAACTCCACAGCAGCCAACAGTACCTGCAAGCGTCCAGCCCGCGCACTTTGTTACCACAATGCAGCAGCTTTGGGATCGGACACACAAGCGCCGGCAGGACATACAGTCTTCACAGAAACGCTCGGCCGATCGCCATCGCCGTGATCATACCATTGCGGTTGGTGACCATGTGCTTCTTGACACATGCAACCTCAACCTCGACATCTTCCATCCAAGTTGCGACCTCGCTTCTGCGGACCTTTCCCCGTCGACGAGCAGGTCACTCCAGTCACATTCCGCTTGCGCCTACCATCTACTTTGAAGATTCATAACGCCTTCCACGTGCAGCTTCTTAAACCTTATCGCGATTCAAATAAGCTGTACACGGGACGCCAACCTCCGCCGCCGCCTCCAGTCATAGTGAATGATGAACCTGAGTACGAGGTCGAATCTGTGCTTGCACATCGTCGTCGTCGGCATGGCGCCCTGGAGTTTCTCATACGCCCGAAGGGCTATGATCCTTCTGAGGACAACTGGGTCTCTGAAGAAGACATGACTAATGCATGACAACTTGGATTATGCCGAGATCACGCCTTGTACACCACCGTCGGTGCTGTCGGTGCCGTATAATATAAATGTCGGTGCCGAAAATACAAAATAAGTGAAATAATCGGAAAGCGCGCACACACACACACACACAAAATAGGTGAAATACACGCGCGCGCGCGCACACACACACATACATACACACGCGCGCGCGCGCGCACGCGCACGCGCACGCACACGCACACACACACACACACTCTTTCTCTCTCTCACTCACACACACACACACACACACACACACATACGCACACACGCACACCCCCCCTCACACACACACGCACGCACGCACGCACGCACGCGCGCGCGCGCACACACACACACACACACACACACACACAAACACACGACACTTCGAATTTTCAACATATTACCGACGGACTCGAGTATTCAGGTGGACCAAACTAGAAGGGGGGGGGGGGGGGGGCAACTTCTTAGGAATAGTAGCAGGAGAAACATGGCGTGTGCGTAACGGGCTTCTTATTGGACGAAAACATTGGAATCTCGCAACAAGACAGACCTCTCTCCAGTGAACGGCCTGGGACAACCAAGTTCCAACCTATAATACCTTGTAGTTGAAGCTGATAGTTGCACCACGGCTTTAAGTTACCAAACACGTGAAATGGTTTTACCCTAAACCCTAAATCCTAAACATGCGTTGGAAAAACTCTAAAACCATTCTTATAGTTTCCCTAAAGAATTTGTTGGCACTCAGTTTTAGACTTGTCGTGTTTATGAGGGGCTGAAGATTAGGGCTGAACATGCATTGTGAGTTCACAGCACATGTTCAGATTGGTATGTGGCGGTTAAAAGCGGTGGGAGAAAAGTACCGCTCTAGATTGCACAAAGTCGTAGTCAACCGCTGTAAATGAACTGGAAATTCACCAAGCATGACACACCCTAAGCGGAGGATTTGATTCGCACTCACAGTATGCATGTCCGAACCCCCGTGGTCTGGCCTATGCCCCGTGATTGAGTGTTTACGTGATCATGGGCAACTGGATCGCTGCAAAAATACCATTTCTTGTGCGTCAAACTGAACATGATTGTGTGATTTGTCGCGATCAAAATTTGCGGAAATTGTGATCAGTGTGCTGGTTTGGAATTCTGTACACTGACCCAAATGACCCTTCGGAATAGGATAACCCCAAGGTGTAGTGTCCCTTGTGACTTGTCTGGATTTGTCGGGTCAGTGTCTTTCGCATACGTCAGTTATTCATTGAATGTAGTTGTGAAGGCCCAGGAAGCTGCTGCTTCAATCTTCCCAGTTCGACAAGGAAGTCGAACCCGAATCCAGCGGCATAATAAAACACAGTACTCTGAATTTAGCCGAGTGGAGATCTGGCATGCAGGGTAACACTCCGAAAAAACGGGTTAACGAAAGTGGTTCAATTCGAACCGCTACTCTACAGTGTACTTTGTTTGTTTCCCACAAATTCAGTAAAGCCAAACAGTGTTCCTTCCGAGACACGAAACCATCGCTCTAGATAGAATTGCCCACGCGCATTACTGTGCAGCACAACAACAGCATCCACATGAGACCAGATACAGCTTGCACACCTCTCCCTCGGCATTTTCAACACCCGCGCTGCGGGTGTTACTGTTTGTCGTTTTGGGGCTTGTTGAAATTGGAGGGAACAGAGACGTTCTGATAGTCAGTGTCAAACATTATATATGTTGTGTTTGTTTAGGCTACAGTGGGTTAGCCTATAGGGGGTACACAATTCTAGGGTTAGGTACTTGTACTGATTTCACTGTTAGTTCAATCATTCCTGTCCGTTCATTCTGACATGGTATCAGAGCAGGTCCTTCACTAGGACCGTTTTAGGGCCCACCGCTACCTACCTACCTACCTACCGTGCGCCCTCGTGCGCCCTCGCGCCCTCGTGCGCCTCTTACTACCGTGCGCCCTCGTGCGCCCTCGCGCCCTCGTGCGCCTCTTACTACCGCGCGCCCTCGTGCGCCCTCGCGCCCTCGTGCGCCTCTTACTACCGCGCGCCCTCGTGCGCCCTCGCGCCCTCGTGCGCCTCTCCCTACCGCGCGCCCTCGTGCGCTCTTGCGCCCTCGTGCGCCTCTCCCTACCGCGCACGCACGGCCTGCTAGCCACCCGCGCGCGGCCCGCTTTCCGCGGCGTCGTCGCCAGCCCGCGGCGTCGTCGCCTGCCCGCGACGTCGTCGCCTGCCCGCGGCGTCGTCGCCTGCCCGCGGCGTCGTCGCCTGCCCGCGACGTCGTCGCCTGCCCGCGGCGTCGTCGCCTGCCCTCGTCGCGTCGACCTGCCCGCGGCGTCGCCACCTGCCCGCCGCGTCGCCCTGCCCGCGGCGTCGCCACCTGCCCGCCGCGTCGACCTGCCCGCGGCGTCGCCACCTGCCCGCCGCGTCGACCTGCCCGCGGCGTCGCCACCTGCCCGCCGCGTCGCCCTGCTCGCGGCGTCGCCACCTACCCGCCGCGTCGCCCTGCCCGCGGCGTCGCCACCTGCCCGCCGCGTCGCCCTGACCTAATCCGCCTCTCGCCCCTGGAGCAGCCGCCACTGCAGCAGCAGCCCCTGGAGCAGCCGCCACTGCAGCAGCAGCCCCTGGAGCCGCCCGCCACTGCAGTAGCAGCCCCTGGAGCCGCCCGCCACTGCAGCAGCCCCCCCTGGAGCAGCCCGCACCTGCAGCAGCCGCCCCTGGCCCCTGGAGCCGCCGCCACTGCAGCAGCCGCCCCTGGCACCTGGAGCAGCTGCCGTCGCGGCCCGGCCTCGCCCTGCAGCAGCTGCCGCGGAGCTCCCTGCTGCGGCCCGGCCCAGCCCTGCAGTTGTAGCGGCCCCGCTGTCGCCACCGTCTTGCGCCTGCCGCGCCGACCACTGGTGAGCATTGCCCAGTACTGCTACCGCTGCTACTGCTGCTACTGCCTTTTCTACTCCCACTGCCACAGCTCCTGCTGTTACTACTGTTGCTGCCGCTACTGCTACTACTGCTGCTCCTGGCGTGGCCAGATGCAGCTCCAGGGCCGTGCGCGTGAGTCCCTCACGCCCCAGCAGCTTCGTGCGCGTGAGTGGTACGCTAGTTGGGGCTGTCGGGGTGGCCGTAGTGGTGGTCGCTCTGGAGTGGGTCGGTCGGGAGCTTCTGGTAGTGGACAGGTGCAGCAGCAGTGTCCTCTTACGCTCCAGCGGGCTCGTGAGTGGTACGCGAGTTTGGGCTCTCGGGGTGGTGGTCGTGGTAGTCACTCTGGAGTGCGTCGTTCGGGAGCTTCTGGGCGCGGACCGGTGCAGCTGCCGTGTAGTGTGAGTGAGGCTGCCGCTCTAGGTGCTAGTGAGGCTGCCACTGCAGGTGCTCGCGTGTCTGCCACCTCAGGTGATGGTGAGGCTGCTGCTCTAGGTGCTAGTGCGTCCGTGCCCGCTGGTACTGAGTCGACTGCAGCACTGCACACCTTCACACTAGACTCAGGTGCTTCTCGCTGTTTCTTTCGTGACCGCACTGTCCTTGAGCCACTCGCTCGGCCAGTTGCTGTCTCCCTCGCTGACCCCTCTGGGGGTCCGGTCGTTGCGACCTCCTCCACTGTCCTTCCTTGTCCTGCGGTCCCGTCAGGCATACTGTAAGGTCTCTACCTCCCCTCGTTCTCTACGAACTTGGTGGCGGGTAGTGCGCTCCAGGACAGGGGTGTCCACCAGTTCACCCCTGCTTACGAGCGCGTGACCCACTGCACGTGTGCTCGGACGGGCCGTCACCTGGCTACCTTCACTCGGCAGCCGGGGTCGGACCTGTACACACTGACCACTGAGTCCCCTCAGGTCGCTGCGTCCGCGTCTGCGTCTGCGTCAGGTCAGCTGTCCGCCCCCTGCTCGTGTCGCTCTCTGGCGCATGAGACTGTCCTCTGGCACCACCGCCTTGGTCACCCGTCTATGCAGCGCCTTCGGGCCATGCACAAACGGGACCTTGTTGCTGGTCTTCCCAGGGTTCTCCCTCCTCCTCCTTCCCCCCGACGACTGCTCCTTTGCAGACGCTCCACATGGACGTGTGGGGCCCAGCCCGCGTCCGTGGTCAGGGTCAGGAGAGGTACTTCCTGATTGTTGTTGACGACTTCTCGCGCTACACCACGGTCTTCCCCTTGCGCGCCAAGGGTGACGTCCCTGATGTCTTGATCCCTTGGATCCGCATATCTCGTCTCCAGCTCAGTGAGCGTTTCCGCTCCGACTTCCCTGTCCTGCGTCTGCACTCTGACAGAGGTGGGGAGTTTTCCTCTGGCCTCTTGGAGGCCTTCTGTCAGCAGGAGGGCATTGAGCAGTCGTTCACACTTCCGGCCTCTCCACAGCAGAATGGGGTTGCTGAGCGCCGCATTGGCTTGGTCATGGAGGTAGCTCGTACCTCCTTGGTTCATGCGGCTGCCCCCCACTTTCTGTGGCCGTTTGCAGTCCGATACGCTGCGCATCAGCTCAACCTCTGGCCCCGTGTCTCCTTACCGGAGACTTCTCCGACACTGCGTTGGACGGGAGAGGCTGGCGATGCGTCGCGTTTTCGGGTCTGGGGATCTCGAGCTTTTGTTCGCGACACGTCCGCGGACAAGCTCTCCCGTCGCGCTGTCCCCTGTGTCTTCCTTGGCTTCGTCCCGGACGCGCCTGGTTGGCAGTTCTACCACGCCACCTCGCGTCGTGTCCTTGCCTCTCAGGACGTCACTTTTGACGAGTCCGTCCCCTACTACCGCCTCTTCCCCTACCGCACTGCCCCGCTCCCCCCCCCGCCTCTCTTCCTCGCTCCAGGTGCTGAGGTACCAGACCCCCTCCCCCCTCAGGGTGCCGCTCCCTCAGGTGTGTCCCAGGTAGACCCGGTTGAGCCTGTCGAGGTAGCTGTTGACTCTCGTCCTGCTGGGGGTACTGAGCCTGCCCGTGAGGAGTCTGGGGGTGCGGAGCCTGGGGGTGCGGAGCCTGGAGGTGCTGAGCCTGGGAGTGCGGAGTCTGGAGGTGCTGCGTCTGGGGGTGCTGCGTCTGGAGGTGCTGAGCCTGGGGGTGCTGAGCCTGACCGTGCTGAGTCTGGGGGTGCGGAGCCTGGGGGTGCGGAGTCTCGAGGTGCTGAGCCTGGGGGTGCTACGTCTGGGGGTGCTGTGTCTGGAGGTGCTGATCCTGAGCGTGCTACACCTGGAGGAGCCCTCTCCTCCCAGCAGCTGCAGGAGAGGTACCTACAGTACTGCCGCCTCCGGAGAGGTGCTACTGGAGCTCGTACCAGTACTTCCCCTCCTACCCAGGAGGGTGAAGGGTGAGACGGCTAAGGGAGCAGTGGTGTCAGCAAGGGCGAGGAGCAGGGGGCAACACTACCTCTGGTACCAGAATCAGGTGCAAATCCGTACGCAGGACGGGTGGAAGCGCGTGCCTGTTATTCCCCCCCACTGCCACTGGACGTCATCCTTCAGTAACTTGTTCAGCGGTTCAGCCCGCTTGCTGAACCCTTCCACGAATTTTCGGTAATAGTTCAGAAATCCCAGCAGCGCCCTGAGGGTGCTCTTGTCTTTGGGCGGTGCCACCCGGTCGAGGATAGCCACCTTGGCCTTCTGGATCGCCAGTTTCCCTCCAGTCACCTCAAACCCCAGGTACGTTACTGTCGTGTGGCCGAAACGGCATTTCTTCGGGTGACATGTTAACCCGGCCTCCCTTATCCTCCGTAACGCCTCAGCCAAGTGATCCATGTGTTTCTCTGCCGTTTCACTGAACACGATGACATCGTCGATGTAGCATAGCGCCCCTTCCATTCCTCTCAGTACTGCTTCCATCACCTTCTGGAATAACAGTGACGCGTTTTTAGGATCGACGGGCATCCTACTCCACTCATATGCCCCGTCCGGCCCGTGGAACGCCGTCTTAGCCTTATCCTCCTCCGCAATGGGGATCTGATTGAACCCCTGTCTCATGTCCAAGGTGGAAAATACGCGCGCCCCGGCCAGTTGGTCGAAAATCTCATCCACCATTGGAGTTGAATATCTCTTCGGTATGGTAACCTTGTTCAGGTCCCTGTAGTCAGTGCACATCCTTCGGGAGGGCACGGTCCCTGTCAAGTCCATCCTAGCAGCCACCATCGTTGCCGCTGCATAGCTAGATTCTGACCGCTGTATCAGGCCCACCTCCAGCAACTCCAGACACTTCTCCTTGCAGACCTCCAGGTCCTGTGGGCTCATCCGGCGTCTCCTCTGGTACAATGGTACAGTCGTGGTCAAGTTAAGCATCATGACGGCGCGGTTGCAGCACCCCAACTCCTTCAGTGTGTAGGCAAACGTCTGCCGGTGAGACGCAAGCAGAGCCTCTACTGCTTTCCTCTGTTCTCCTTGCAGCCCTTCTCCCACGTCCCAAGCATGCTGTTCTTCCGTGTTCCTTCTCACCGTGAGCTCTTCCCCGCCGTTCGCCCTCTCTTCCTCTCAAGGCTGCTCCTCCGCCTCATTTAGAGTGACATCTAGCGCCATAAACACTGGCCCCACGGGTGGCCAGTCTGGTGGGTCGTAATAGTCTCCTTCCATGTCGAAGTCTGAGTCATGGAACTCCTCTGGGGTGTCACCCCTGCCTGCTCCCGATTCTTCTTCCATCTCCTCTTCCTCTTCTCCCTCCCATTCCTCCTCACTCTCCAGCGGGTCTGCATATCTCCCTGGTATACCTTCTCGGTCATCCCTCCAGCTTGCGCGCCTGCGTTCCTCCAGGATTCCCCTCCACCACTGGTTTTCCTCCTTCTCTTCCAATCCTCCCAGCATCGTCCAAGCCTCTGTCTCCTTGTCTGCCGCCAACCGCGTCTGTGGCCTGATTGAGGTTGCCTTACCGATCCGTCTCTCTAACCACTTCCGCTCCAAGTGGTTAGCCATGGTGACGAATAGCCAGTGTAGTGCATTCAGGTCCATAGCCCTTCCCAACGCCGCCTTTCTGTCCTTCTCTGTCATCTGCTCACAAGCCGTAGCCCCTGCCATGAAGCCCATGGCCAACTCTCTTTCCTGCACAGTGGGTTCTTCCCACACTCCCCGCGCCTGATCGTACACCATGCCTGGGCCCGCCACCCCGCCTACTTCCTTGAATCCCCTCGCGTTCTCGTGTGCCACCAGCGTCGGCCAAGCCTGCCTTGGCTCTCCCACCTTGTTGCACGGGTACTGCGTAGGGTGGTCCGTCTCCGTGATCGGTGTCGCCAACCTTCCTGGTTCCAGAATATCTTCCACCAATCTCGCCCTTGGTCGCTCCATCCGCGACAGTTGGTAATGCAGGGCCGCCTAAGGTATCACATTCTGCCAATATCGCCTCGGCCTGTGGGCCCTGCTCCCGTTTTGCGTCGCATCCCATGCCACTCCTGCCCCCAGCTCTTCGGTGATCTCCTCGTTGGCCGCCCGTACTGCCGGCCGTGGGTCATCCGCCATGTCTATGTTCTCGATGATATAAGCCACCTCCCCTTGCCGTTTCTTGATCATCTTCACCACTCGTACCAGGTCCCAGAACTGGGCGCTCCTTGCATCTCCCATGCCTCTGACTCTTCCCGCTCGCGAAAATCCTTGGCAGCTCCATCTGGCAATGACTAAGTCGATTCCTCCCCACTCTACTAGCATGCCGTCGTCAATCTCCTCCACTCCCCTGCATAGCCACTCCGCTCCTCTCTCCGCCGCTTCCTCCATCAGCTGCTCGTGGTACCTGGCCTTTAGAAACTTGAGGTGCTGCCACACCATCACATTCGCGTCCCCATCGTTGTCCACATACAGGTTCTTGGTCACGGTGTGGCCCGCCTTCAGCACTGCCGCTAGTCCCGTGGCAATTCCTCCGTACAACTCCAGCACCACCAGCGGCTTCTGCAGCGCCCTCAGGTTCAAGACCTGTTTCCGTAGGTTATTGCTGACCCCTCAGATTTCTTCGTATTGTTTACTTGCAGCATCAGTCTGTTCCATCTCCTTCCAAGTCATGATTCCTAGCTCTTCCTCCAGCGGCTTCTCCACAGCCTGGTACACTTCTCTTGGTTCCCTTCTGATGAACCGCACTGGCAATTCTGCTAGCGAGCTGTCATGCTCCCAGTAAGTCACCCGATACATCAACCGTTCTTCCCACATGCAGATAGTGGTGCCGATTGCAAACCAGATACTCCACTCCCAGCAGTAAGTCGTAGTCTTCGGACGTTGGGACACCACAATACATCCTCACTATGCACTCATCCTGGTGCCCTTGCCGAATCACTATTTCCACCGTGCTGCAGGTCACTTAGCCGTTCCCTTCCCAGCAGTCATAAGCAAGTATCCTTCCGGTACCACTCGATCTTCCCTGTCCAAGCCCAGCAACCTTGCCATGGGTGCACCGATTAGCACATTGTGGGCACCCGTATCCAGTATCGCTTGCTTGACCTTGACGCCGCCCACTATCTTCACTCCCGGCTCCACCACCAGCACTGATGGCTGACACGCCATTCTCTCCAGTGGGTGCCGACGTGCCACCACAGGAGCCCGTGCTTCTGAAGTATCCCACCTCGGACCACGTTCTCGTGTTGGGGTCTGTTGCGGGAAGTAACGGTGCCGTGCTCGTAAACCGAGGCCGCCTCTCTCACGTACTGGCCGCGCCATCAGGGCGAAATTGGCCTCACTTCCTTCCTCGTCCTCCTCCTCTGATCTGGCCAACATCGCCGTTCCCTTCTGCTCCTGCCCCTCCATTTCCTCCAGCTGACACTGCAGACGCGCGATTTGCGCCTTCACGTCTTCCGGATCCTTTCTCGCCCGCCCTTCTCTCCTAGCTGCGTAGCAGTCCTTGTCTTGATGCCCCTTCCTTCCACAGCGCTCACACACCAGTGCGTTTGGGCAATCTCGCCTCAAGTGCTCGTCACTCCCGCAGGTAGAACAAGCCGGCAGATTGCGACACTCCCTTCGCAGATGCCCCGTCTGCCCGCAGTTGTGGTAGCGGCGCTCGTCTCCTGCCCTGCGGGGTGGCCTCTCCCGATCGGCCGGGGTCGCTGACCAAGCTGACCTTCTCCTTTCCCCCCCGCCTTATCCGTGGTCGCCTCGATTTCACACAGCCGACGACCAATCTGCACACGCTTCACCACTTCGTACACTTCCTTCAGTGTTGCCCGTGCCCCAATCTCAAAGACGCGAACCGCCACATCCCGTCGCAGTTCATAGTGCAACCCCGTATCATGGCAGCTCATGTCTTCGGCTAGCTCCACCAACCTGCCATAGTATGCCAGCAGGGATTCACCCGTTCTGCGGTGAAATTCTCTGAACTCCGTCACTCTCTCAGGAGTCTGCGCAGGTAACTGATCTTCAAGCATGTCCAAGAAGCGTGCCGTGGGGTCCCGCTCTCCTGGTGTCGCTCGGGCTGCCCACTACAGTAGTTCTCGCCGGCTGATGCGGTAGAAGGTTTCCGCTTCCCCGGTCAAGGTATTGGCGAGGCTACGGAAAAACACCTCTGGGTCCAAACGATCCCTCTCCCACCTCGCCCGCAGGTTATCCAGCTGCATCACGTAATTCTTGATCGACGGACCTCGCCGCGTATCCTCCGAGAAGTGTTCCGAGACCTCAATCGTCGGCAGCAACGTGTATTTCAACCGTTGCGCCGACGCCTCTTCCTGCCACGACGCGATCCGTTGATAGGAGCCGGTCGGACGATTCTCCTCCGCAGTGCGCATCAACCTTCCTTCCGATCGCGTATCTTTCTTCTCTGCGCCATTCTTCTCCTCCTCGCGTTCCGGCCGTTCCGACTTTTTAGACTCTTGCCTGGACGAGCCATCGTCTCACGCCTCCTCTTCTCTCATGTCTGTCCCTTGATTCATGCTTTTCGTCCTTTCCGACGACATCGATTTCGAATTCACGATCCCGTCTTCTAACTCATATTCGGTCCCACCACGCGTCCGCATACTACTGCATGTTGATTGTTTGTATGTGATAAGCCCACTTGGCTTACTCACGCCCTTCTCTACATACTTCTGCGCACACCCTAGTGTCTGTTATGGCCTGCAGACTCACGCTTGCTCGAGCTTGTAGCAATCACATGAGATTAACAGAACATACAAACAATGCAGAGTCAAACGCCCGTACCCCCTATATCCTTGCCTGCCTCCTCCCCCAATTGCTACTCCTCTGCTTCCCTTGGATGTGATGGTCCCCCCACCGAAGCGAAGGGCCATCCTCCCTATCCTCTTGCCACCAGCACTTAGCCGCCCAACTGCTTAACCTCCAGCTTGTGGCTGTAACCCCAGCTGGCTCGGGCATCCAACCTGCAAGGAAACGAAACATGCATTCGCACACGAAACGAAGTAGCACCTTCCAACTGTCACATCCCCTCCTCGCCTCATGCCTCCCGCTGACGTGTTTCTCCATCTTACCCCCATCCATCATCCGAACCTCATCTCCCTATCCTCGGTACTCACTGCTTCAGTTGCCTATACAGATGTACATTATATACACTTGCTGTCCATTCGACTTATCTCGCGGCATCGTGATCCGAGGACGTGGGATCGTCGCGTTCCGGTGTTGACCAAGTCAAATCCGATTTCGCTGTAGCTGCTGCAATTCGCTGCTGCAACCTGGCGACGAATGTCGTTTTTCAGCCCCGCGATGTAGGACTGAACCTTTTCACCCTCGGTAATGTCGGGAATGCGGTTTTAAAAATCTTCCATCTGCTGCGTGTATTGCGCGACACTCCCGTATTGCCGGTGGTGATATAATTTTTTGCGAGCAATCTAGGTTGAATTAATCGGCTCAAAACGTTTGAGCAGGTCTGCCCGGAACTGCTGCCACGTGGCTTCGCCCTGGAAAATTCTACTGTTGCTTCTGAGGCATTCGAGAGCTGGACCGCGCATCAACGTTGTCGCGAGACGAATTTTCTCGCCATCTTACTCCGTCGTCGACCATCCGATCGCCGCGAAATAAATTTCGATCGTCGCGAGCCACCGCCTGACGTCGGATTTTCGATCGCTAGGGTCGAACGATTTTGACGAGCGAAGTTTCAGAACCTCGAAATGACGCTGCGACTGCTGCGAAGTCGCCGAAGCAGGAATGTTCATGGTCGAGAGGAGCTGATGCTAGCGACCAAGCAGTTGGAGCAGTCTTGATGCAAGACTAAGGTTACAAACTATCGCTTACGTCAGCAAAAATTTGCACGGGGCTGAACTGAACTACCCAATTCATGACAAAGAGGCCTTAGCGATCATCACCGCATTCAAGACATGGCGATGCTACCTCGAAGGAAGGAAGACCACGGTCTACACCAACCATTGTAGTCTGAAGTAGCTGTAGACGCAGCCTACTCTCTCCAGACGACAGGTCAGGTGGATCGACTTCCTCGAGACACACTTCGACTACGACATCGTGTACAAGCCGGGACACAAGAATAAGGCAGACGCACTGAGCCGGCCTGGACACGTTGCCGCCATACAGGTTGAGGGGATGAATCCGTTACTCAAGTGACTCTTCATGTACAGGTATACTAGACCCCAAGATTCCCTTGGCAGAAAGGTAGAAATTGCTACAGTGGGACCACGATATCGCACTGTGCAAGGGATCAACAAAGATATGGGTACCCAACTACCCGCCTCTTCGATAGTTGCTTCTCGAAGAATTCCACGACGTGCTCTACGCTGGACACTTTGGGAGTAACAATACCCTTGCTGGAATTGCAAAAGTCTACACTGGCCTCACATGGCAGACGTCGTGCAGAAGTTCGTCACTTCGTGCGACACGTGCCAACGGATGAAGAGTAATAAGTAGAAGAAAGCAAGACTTCTTCAGCCTCTACCTGTCCTAGAACAGCCTTGGCAAGTGGCCAGCTTGGAATTCATCACTGGGTTACCATCTACCAACGCGGGGCATGATGCCATCCTGGTCGTCATCGACAAATTCTCAAAGATGGGACACTTCATTCCGACACATACAACCGCACGCACGGAGGAAACGGCACAGCTGTTCGTCAAGCACATCATCTCACAGCACGGGATCCCGACAACGCTCATATCCGATAGGGACCCCAAGTTACCTAGCAAGTTCTGGAAAGAGCTCATGTCGCTCATGGGGACACGCTTAGCGTTGTCATCTGCATATCATTCCCAGACCGATGGGCAGACGGAGCGCTTGAACCAGATTGTGGAACAACTCTTGCACGCAGCTTGCAAGGACGACGTTAGCAAGTGGGACTTGCACTTGCCGGTGTTGGAGTTCGCCTACAACAATGCGAAGCATGCCGCAACAGGAGAGACCCCGTTCTTCCTCTGTTATGGACGACATCCACTAACTCCACAGCAGCCAACAGTACCTGCAAGCGTCCAGCCCGCGCACTTTGTTACCACAATGCAGCAGCTTTGGGATCGGACACACAAGCGCCGGCAGGACATACAGTCTTCACAGAAACGCTCGGCCGATCGCCATCGCCGTGATCATACCATTGCGGTTGGTGACCATGTGCTTCTTGACACATGCAACCTCAACCTCGACATCTTCCATCCAAGTTGCGACCTCGCTTCTGCGGACCTTTCCCCGTCGACGAGCAGGTCACTCCAGTCACATTCCGCTTGCGCCTACCATCTACTTTGAAGATTCATAACGCCTTCCACGTGCAGCTTCTTAAACCTTATCGCGATTCAAATAAGCTGTACACGGGACGCCAACCTCCGCCGCCGCCTCCAGTCATAGTGAATGATGAACCTGAGTACGAGGTCGAATCTGTGCTTGCACATCGTCGTCGTCGGCATGGCGCCCTGGAGTTTCTCATACGCCCGAAGGGCTATGATCCTTCTGAGGACAACTGGGTCTCTGAAGAAGACATGACTAATGCATGACAACTTGGATTATGCCGAGATCACGCCTTGTACACCACCGTCGGTGCTGTCGGTGCCGTATAATATAAATGTCGGTGCCGAAAATACAAAATAAGTGAAATAATCGGAAAGCGCGCACACACACACACACACAAAATAGGTGAAATACACGCGCGCGCGCGCACACACACACACACACACACACGCGCGCGCGCGCACGCGCACGCGCACGCACACGCACACACACACACACACTCTTTCTCTCTCTCACTCACACACACACACACACACACACACACATACGCACACACGCACACCCCCCCTCACACACACACGCACGCACGCACGCACGCACGCGCGCGCACAAACACACGACACACACACACACACAAACACACGACACTTCGAATTTTCAACATATTACCGACGGACTCGAGTATTCAGGTGGACCAAACTAGAAGGGGGGGGGGGGGGGGGCAACTTCTTAGGAATAGTAGCAGGAGAAACATGGCGTGTGCGTAACGGCCTTCTTATTGGACGAAAACATTGGAATCTCGCAACAAGACAGACCTCTCTCCAGTGAACGGCCTGGGACAACCAAGTTCCAACCTATAATACCTTGTAGTTGAAGCTGATAGTTGCACCACGGCTTTAAGTTACCAAACACGTGAAATGGTTTTACCCTAAACCCTAAATCCTAAACATGCGTTGGAAAAACTCTAAAACCATTCTTATAGTTTCCCTAAAGAATTTGTTGGCACTCAGTTTTAGACTTGTCGTGTTTATGAGGGGCTGAAGATTAGGGCTGAACATGCATTGTGAGTTCACAGCACATGTTCAGATTGGTATGTGGCGGTTAAAAGCGGTGGGAGAAAAGTACCGCTCTAGATTGCACAAAGTCGTAGTCAACCGCTGTAAATGAACTGGAAATTCACCAAGCATGACACACCCTAAGCGGAGGATTTGATTCGCACTCACAGTATGCATGTCCGAACCCCCGTGGTCTGGCCTATGCCCCGTGATTGAGTGTTTACGTGATCATGGGCAACTGGATCGCTGCAAAAATACCATTTCTTGTGCGTCAAACTGAACATGATTGTGTGATTTGTCGCGATCAAAATTTGCGGAAATTGTGATCAGTGTGCTGGTTTGGAATTCTGTACACTGACCCAAATGACCCTTCGGAATAGGATAACCCCAAGGTGTAGTGTCCCTTGTGACTTGTCTGGATTTGTCGGGTCAGTGTCTTTCGCATACGTCAGTTATTCATTGAATGTAGTTGTGAAGGCCCAGGAAGCTGCTGCTTCAATCTTCCCAGTTCGACAAGGAAGTCGAACCCGAATCCAGCGGCATAATAAAACACAGTACTCTGAATTTAGCCGAGTGGAGATCTGGCATGCAGGGTAACACTCCGAAAAAACGGGTTAACGAAAGTGGTTCAATTCGAACCGCTACTCTACAGTGTACTTTGTTTGTTTCCCACAAATTCAGTAAAGCCAAACAGTGTTCCTTCCGAGACACGAAACCATCGCTCTAGATAGAATTGCCCACGCGCATTACTGTGCAGCACAACAACAGCATCCACATGAGACCAGATACAGCTTGCACACCTCTCCCTCGGCATTTTCAACACCCGCGCTGCGGGTGTTACTGTTTGTCGTTTTGGGGCTTGTTGAAATTGGAGGGAACAGAGACGTTCTGATAGTCAGTGTCAAACATTATATATGTTGTGTTTGTTTAGGCTACAGTGGGTTAGCCTATAGGGGGTACACAATTCTAGGGTTAGGTACTTGTACTGATTTCACTGTTAGTTCAATCATTCCTGTCCGTTCATTCTGACATGGTATCAGAGCAGGTCCTTCACTAGGACCGTTTTAGGGCCCACCGCTACCTACCTACCTACCTACCGTGCGCCCTCGTGCGCCCTCGCGCCCTCGTGCGCCTCTTACTACCGTGCGCCCTCGTGCGCCCTCGCGCCCTCGTGCGCCTCTTACTACCGCGCGCCCTCGTGCGCCCTCGCGCCCTCGTGCGCCTCTTACTACCGCGCGCCCTCGTGCGCCCTCGCGCCCTCGTGCGCCTCTCCCTACCGCGCGCCCTCGTGCGCTCTTGCGCCCTCGTGCGCCTCTCCCTACCGCGCACGCACGGCCTGCTAGCCACCCGCGCGCGGCCCGCTTTCCGCGGCGTCGTCGCCAGCCCGCGGCGTCGTCGCCTGCCCGCGGCGTCGTCGCCTGCCCGCGACGTCGTCGCCTGCCCGCGGCGTCGTCGCCTGCCCGCGGCGTCGTCGCCTGCCCGCGACGTCGTCGCCTGCCCGCGGCGTCGTCGCCTGCCCTCGTCGCGTCGACCTGCCCGCGGCGTCGCCACCTGCCCGCCGCGTCGCCCTGCCCGCGGCGTCGCCACCTGCCCGCCGCGTCGACCTGCCCGCGGCGTCGCCACCTGCCCGCCGCGTCGACCTGCCCGCGGCGTCGCCACCTGCCCGCCGCGTCGCCCTGCTCGCGGCGTCGCCACCTACCCGCCGCGTCGCCCTGCCCGCGGCGTCGCCACCTGCCCGCCGCGTCGCCCTGACCTAATCCGCCTCTCGCCCCTGGAGCAGCCGCCACTGCAGCAGCAGCCCCTGGAGCAGCCGCCACTGCAGCAGCAGCCCCTGGAGCCGCCCGCCACTGCAGTAGCAGCCCCTGGAGCCGCCCGCCACTGCAGCAGCCCCCCCTGGAGCAGCCCGCACCTGCAGCAGCCGCCCCTGGCCCCTGGAGCCGCCGCCACTGCAGCAGCCGCCCCTGGCACCTGGAGCAGCTGCCGTCGCGGCCCGGCCTCGCCCTGCAGCAGCTGCCGCGGAGCTCCCTGCTGCGGCCCGGCCCAGCCCTGCAGTTGTAGCGGCCCCGCTGTCGCCACCGTCTTGCGCCTGCCGCGCCGACCACTGGTGAGCATTGCCCAGTACTGCTACCGCTGCTACTGCTGCTACTGCCTTTTCTACTCCCACTGCCACAGCTCCTGCTGTTACTACTGTTGCTGCCGCTACTGCTACTACTGCTGCTCCTGGCGTGGCCAGATGCAGCTCCAGGGCCGTGCGCGTGAGTCCCTCACGCCCCAGCAGCTTCGTGCGCGTGAGTGGTACGCTAGTTGGGGCTGTCGGGGTGGCCGTAGTGGTGGTCGCTCTGGAGTGGGTCGGTCGGGAGCTTCTGGTAGTGGACAGGTGCAGCAGCAGTGTCCTCTTACGCTCCAGCGGGCTCGTGAGTGGTACGCGAGTTTGGGCTCTCGGGGTGGTGGTCGTGGTAGTCACTCTGGAGTGCGTCGTTCGGGAGCTTCTGGGCGCGGACCGGTGCAGCTGCCGTGTAGTGTGAGTGAGGCTGCCGCTCTAGGTGCTAGTGAGGCTGCCACTGCAGGTGCTCGCGTGTCTGCCACCTCAGGTGATGGTGAGGCTGCTGCTCTAGGTGCTAGTGCGTCCGTGCCCGCTGGTACTGAGTCGACTGCAGCACTGCACACCTTCACACTAGACTCAGGTGCTTCTCGCTGTTTCTTTCGTGACCGCACTGTCCTTGAGCCACTCGCTCGGCCAGTTGCTGTCTCCCTCGCTGACCCCTCTGGGGGTCCGGTCGTTGCGACCTCCTCCACTGTCCTTCCTTGTCCTGCGGTCCCGTCAGGCACACTGTCAGGTCTCTACCTCCCCTCGTTCTCTACGAACTTGGTGGCGGGTAGTGCGCTCCAGGACAGGGGTGTCCACCAGTTCACCCCTGCTTACGAGCGCGTGACCCACTGCACGTGTGCTCGGACGGGCCGTCACCTGGCTACCTTCACTCGGCAGCCGGGGTCGGACCTGTACACACTGACCACTGAGTCCCCTCAGGTCGCTGCGTCCGCGTCTGCGTCTGCGTCAGGTCAGCTGTCCGCCCCCTGCTCGTGTCGCTCTCTGGCGCATGAGACTGTCCTCTGGCACCACCGCCTTGGTCACCCGTCTATGCAGCGCCTTCGGGCCATGCACAAACGGGACCTTGTTGCTGGTCTTCCCAGGGTTCTCCCTCCTCCTCCTTCCCCCCGACGACTGCTCCTTTGCAGACGCTCCACATGGACGTGTGGGGCCCAGCCCGCGTCCGTGGTCAGGGTCAGGAGAGGTACTTCCTGATTGTTGTTGACGACTTCTCGCGCTACACCACGGTCTTCCCCTTGCACGCCAAGGGTGACGTCCCTGATGTCTTGATCCCTTGGATCCGCATATCTCGTCTCCAGCTCAGTGAGCGTTTCCGCTCCGACTTCCCTGTCCTGCGTCTGCACTCTGACAGAGGTGGGGAGTTTTCCTCTGGCCTCTTGGAGGCCTTCTGTCAGCAGGAGGGCATTGAGCAGTCGTTCACACTTCCGGCCTCTCCACAGCAGAATGGGGTTGCTGAGCGCCGCATTGGCTTGGTCATGGAGGTAGCTCGTACCTCCTTGGTTCATGCGGCTGCCCCCCACTTTCTGTGGCCGTTTGCAGTCCGATACGCTGCGCATCAGCTCAACCTCTGGCCCCGTGTCTCCTTACCGGAGACTTCTCCGACACTGCGTTGGACGGGAGAGGCTGGCGATGCGTCGCGTTTTCGGGTCTGGGGATCTCGAGCTTTTGTTCGCGACACGTCCGCGGACAAGCTCTCCCGTCGCGCTGTCCCCTGTGTCTTCCTTGGCTTCGTCCCGGACGCGCCTGGTTGGCAGTTCTACCACGCCACCTCGCGTCGTGTCCTTGCCTCTCAGGACGTCACTTTTGACGAGTCCGTCCCCTACTACCGCCTCTTCCCCTACCGCACTGCCCCGCTCCCCCCCCCGCCTCTCTTCCTCGCTCCAGGTGCTGAGGTACCAGACCCCCTCCCCCCTCAGGGTGCCGCTCCCTCAGGTGTGTCCCAGGTAGACCCGGTTGAGCCTGTCGAGGTAGCTGTTGACTCTCGTCCTGCTGGGGGTACTGAGCCTGCCCGTGAGGAGTCTGGGGGTGCGGAGCCTGGGGGTGCGGAGCCTGGAGGTGCTGAGCCTGGGAGTGCGGAGTCTGGAGGTGCTGCGTCTGGGGGTGCTGCGTCTGGAGGTGCTGAGCCTGGGGGTGCTGAGCCTGACCGTGCTGAGTCTGGGGGTGCGGAGCCTGGGGGTGCGGAGTCTCGAGGTGCTGAGCCTGGGGGTGCTACGTCTGGGGGTGCTGTGTCTGGAGGTGCTGATCCTGAGCGTGCTACACCTGGAGGAGCCCTCTCCTCCCAGCAGCTGCAGGAGAGGTACCTACAGTACTGCCGCCTCCGGAGAGGTGCTACTGGAGCTCGTACCAGTACTTCCCCTCCTACCCAGGAGCTCCCCCCCATTCAGCAGATCCGAGAGTGGTACGCGCGGCGCTGCAGTCTTCGGAGTGGTGCTCCTGGTGCTGCGGACCCCAGCGGTGGCGCTGCTGCTGGTGCTGAGGACCCGGGCGTTGGAGCTACTGCTGGAGCTGAGGACCCGGACGGTGGAGCTGCTGCTGGTGCTGAGGACCCGAGCGGTCGAGCTGCTGCTGGTGCTGAGGACCCGAGCGGTCGAGCTGCTGCTGGTGCTGAGGACCTGGACGGTGGAGCTGCTGCTGGTGCTGAGGACCCTGCCGCTGGTGTCGCTGCTGGTTCTGGAGACGCTGCGCGGCCGCGACCGTACTTCGTACCACTTCTTCAGCAGGTTCTTGGTCAGGCTCCTCCTCCTTGTCCTCCTCCCTCCGTAGCGTGTCCTCCGCCTGTCCAGTCGCAGTCCCAGTTCCCGCCTGCCTCGCCTCTCCCTGCTCCCTCTCCTTATACTGGTCCCACAGGAGGTCTTACAGAGCGTCGTGAGCCTGAGTCTCGTCTTGCGTCGCCTGTTCGTACTGCTCGCACTGGTCGTCGTGTCCCACGTGAGCGTCCTCCTCCTGTCCCTGGCACTCACTACATGACTCTGCGTCCCTCCACTGCTCCTCAGCGTGTCCCGCTGCCGTCTCCTCCTGCGTCCTCTCTGCCTACTCTTCCTGATCCGGAGTCTGACTCCCGTCGTGCTGCCAGTCCCACTGTCACCCGTCTCCTCGCTACTGTTGTCACTGACCCTACCTTTGAGTCCTCTGCTGCGTCTGCTCTGGTCGCTAAGTTGATCGACTTTGCTGCCCGGTGTCGTCTAGACTACGCCACTAGCCTTGTTGCTGAGTCTGAGTCTGAGTCTGTCTGTCCTCCGTCCGTCGGGGGTGAGTGTGCTCTTGGCACGGACGTCCTTGAGGACAGACAGGAGGAGTTCCAGTGCTTTGCTGCTGCTTTACCCCACCTCGTGTCCATGCTAGTTGCCCCTGAGGGAGACCCGGATGCACCAGACATCCCGACCCCGCGCACTTACGCTGAGGCGATAGCGGGTCCCTACTCCTCTCAGTGGCAGACAGCCATGGACGCAGAGATGGCTTCCTGGAAGTCCACAGGCACCTACGTCGATGAGGTTCCCCCACCTGGGGCGAACATCGTCAGTGGCATGTGGATTTTCAGGGTGAAGCGGCCGCCGGGTTCTCCTCCTGTCTTCAAGGCGCGCTACGTGGCTCGAGGCTTCAGTCAGCGAGAGGGAGTTGACTTCTTTCAGACCTTCTCCCCCACCCCGAAGATGACCACTCTTCGGGTGCTGCTGCACATAGCCGCTCAGCGCGACTACGAGCTTCACTCACTTGACTTCAGCACTGCTTTCTTGCAGGGCAGCCTGCACGAGGAGATCTGGCTGCGCCGCCCTCCTGGCTTCACTGGGTCGGTTCCTCCTGGTACCCAGTGGAGGCTTCAGCGGCCGGTCTACGGTCTCCGCCAGGCACCGCGTGAGTGGCACGACACACTGAGGACGACACTTGCGGCTCTTGGGTTCGCTCCCTCTACTGCTGACCCGTCACTGTTTCTACGCACAGACACCTCACTGCCGCCGTTCTACATCCTCGTGTACGTCGACGACTTGGTCTTTGCCACTGCTGACACCGCGGCACTCGCCCACGTGAAGTCGGAGCTGCAGAGGAGACACACGTGCACAGACCTGGGTGAACTGACAAGCTATCTTGGCTTGCGGATCACCCGGGACAGAGCACGGCGCACCATCACCTTGACTCAGTCACACATGGTGCAGCAGATCCTTCAGCGCTTCCGCTTCACGTACTCCTTGCCTCAGTCCACTCCTCTGCCTACCGGTCACTCGCTCTCAGCTCTGCCTTCGGATGAGTCCGTAGAGCCGAGTGGCCCGTATCCAGAGCTTGTGGGCTGCCTCATGTACCTGATGACCTGCACTCGACCTGACCTTGCATACCCTCTTAGCATCCTTGCGCGCTATGTCGCTCCTGGCCGTCACAGGAAGGAGCACATGGATGCCGCTAAGAGGGTGTTGCGCTACTTGTGCAGTACGTCGGGCATGGGGCTAGTGCTTGGAGGGCGAGACCGAGTTGTACTTACTGGACACTCAGACGCTTCTTGGGCAGACGACCAGGCTACTCAGCGGTCGTCTCAGGGTTACACCTTCAGCCTTGGCTCCGGCTCAGTTTCTTGGCGTTCTACACGCTCTTCTTCTGTTCTCAGCTCCAGTTGTGAGGCTGAGATCTACGCCACAGCCATGGCTGCCCAGGAGCTACGCTGGCTGACCTACCTGCTGACCGACTTGGGAGAGCGGCCTCGTTCTCCTCCAGTGCTGTACGTCGACAACCAGGCTGCCATTGCCTTGTGTGAGGAGCACAGACTGGAGCACAGAACGAAGCACATCACCCTGCGGTACTTCCTTGCTCGAGAGCTGCAGCAGCGTGGTCAGCTTCGTCTGCGTTACGTGGCCACTGAGGCCAACCTTGCTGATGTGTTCACCAAGGCACTTCAGCCTTGTGACCATCAGCGTTTCTGTACTCTTCTAGGCCTTGTGCCTGCTGGACCTCACTTACTTACTTCTTGACTCTGCTTGTACTGTGATCTTTATATATATGCCTGCATGTTTACACTTGCTAGGTTGTGATCACTGTATCTCTTGTTATATTATCATCCTGCATGTGAACTGGTCTTGTGACCACTTGCTTGTGCTCGGAATTTGTGTGGTATCCTTGAGATCCACCCTGAGCTTGTTTTGCTTTGCTTTGACTGGTCTTGTGACCCCTTGCTCTCCCCCACTTTGCCTATGGGGGTGTGTCAAACATTATATATGTTGTGTTTGTTTAGGCTACAGTGGGTTAGCCTATAGGGGGTACACAATTCTAGGGTTAGGTACTTGTACTGATTTCACTGTTAGTTCAATCATTCCTGTCCGTTCATTCTGACAGTCAGCGCGGTTTCACTCGGTTTCGTAATGCTCAATAGAGAGGTTGTGAGGCCGAACCGCGGACGGCCCAGGACCACAGGTCGAGCCAAAGGGGTTGAAATTGCCGGGAATTGAAATTAGCGCGGGACAGGTGTACTCATTAGGGCGCGTGTCTTTTGGGGTGTATGGAGAAGTCCAGTATTTTTGTTTGTAAACTTTATGCATTTGAACTCTGGTAGACCTGTCAGCGATATTCTCAATTTGTGCTTTTTTCTTCGTAAGTTACCCAGTCAATGAAATTTTATTCAATACCGAATCTGGCTTCGGTAACTCGGCACGGTGCCGCTCGTAAGTGTTGCAAAATCCGAAGCGGTAGTGCGTGCATAGAGGAACAACAAATTATATTCGCAGTCACTATAAAGCCCGGTTTATCAAGTTTGTTTACATCGGTATCACGAACAGTCATAGTATACTTCGTTACTATTGCGTATGATCACAGTGTTATCACGGATAGTCACATCTTGCCCCGCATCTCTATCACGTTTGGTCACACATGAATCGAACAATCGAAATATGTAACTAGAGAAGTTACTGTAGGGATCAAGGATTTTATTGCGTACACATTTTGTTTATTGAAAAAAATTCTCATCCAAATCCGCATATTCGTTTTATCCAAAACGTGCTTGCTTCTAAGGGCGTGGGCCCAATTGGGTTTGATTGCCTCGATCACACGCGATCAACAATTTCTAGGAAGCCTAGAATCTAATTTCATGGAATCAAGGGCAATCAGCTGATCGCGATCAACTGATCGCCCCAACTCAATCAGACTCGATTTTCACCATGATAAAAGTCGATTTCCTCTATCACAGGTAATCACCTGATTGCATGTGATCGTGGTCCACAGCGATGCTTGGGATTTGTTACACTGTTGCATTTACTGCGAAACGAAGAATTTCGCCATATGAAGTATGGTCGCCAATCTCGCTAGAATGGGGACGAAATTGCGACGTAAATGTACCGCGATTGCTAAGCAGGCGCTGGACATCTTCATAGAAAAACATCTTTGATCGGACAGCTCGGGCCCTGCGATCAGAAGCAACCCAAATTACTGTAGACCCGAAACATCTATCTTCCGCAGGATTGATGTCGCAATTGGGTCTGTTTCCTCGGTCCAACTTGGGTCTGTTTCACGGTTTGCGACTCTAAAATTTGGCTGCTTGTTACCTCACACATGAATTTCGCCTAATATGTAGGACAGAAAAAATTCCAAAAGTAGACCCTTCTAAGAAGGCAACCCTTTTGGAAATTATCAACGGAAAATAAATTTCGACAAGGTTTTCAGGGTTGATGCCTCCCAAAACAAATTCCACCTTAATAGATTTTATTCATTCCACAAACAATAAAATAACATTTGAAGTTTCACCCATACCAGAATAATATTTTAAGAAAATTAAGCATAAGTGCTGCAACAATCGAACATTAATCACTTCGTTACGAGCTAACTTTCCTGAAATCTATTCATTAATGATTTGTGCTTCAACTTGTTATTCGTTTCATGTGTGACTAAACGTGATGACGTTGTAGGGCAAGGTGTGACTATTCGTGATAACACTATGATTATACGCGATAGGTACGAAGTCTACTGTGACTATTCATGATACCCATGTGTCCAAACATGATAAACTAGGCTTAATAATGACTACGCTATATAATTTCCCGTAGAGGAACATAGGATTGGTTGCGAAAATTTGAGCTCAAGTCTGTTGGAAACAATAAATTGTAAACGCCTCTGTCGTGTCGAAACACCACACCAGAAGCGAAGCACGCCACATCGAAGCACCCGCGAGTCAACCCTCGGAGGTTAAAAGAGGTTGCCGGAGGTTACGCGAAAGTCAAAGGTCAAGCGACCTTTGACCTGACAAGTGCAGCGCGACAGCAAGGACACACAACTGACTCGTTACAGAGCAGTTGCCCGAGTCGTCACTGTATCGAACCGCAACAGCAAAAGTAGTTACAACTATATCCTTTCGTATTCCTTGTAATCTTCTATATATTCTTGTATCCCTTTGCTATAATCAACTTACTTTGCCCTCACATACCAGCGCAAGGTGGTTCACAAATTCTCCACTAATACGCTTCCGCTATTACATAGTCCTACCGGAGTTTTACCCCCGCAAAGATCCTAAGGGCTTTTCTTAGCCCAACATGGTATGAGAGCTAACAGGGGAAACTCCACTACTATCAAGTCATTACAAGACATGGCAACAAACAAGGAAAGGAGCTCCTCCAACGGCTCCCCGGGCACTACTCCTACTCCACCTCCTGCCTCTGGCCTGCAGACAGAGGAGGGCACTGCAACAAGACCTAGAGGAACATCTACTGAAACTCCCGTAAATCACCCCGCCAGCTTCGACCAAAACATGATGGAGAAGTTCTTCTCCTTCATGTCCTTCTACGAGCAGCACCAGCAGTCGGGACCTGCACAGTCATACAACAGCAACAACAACAACAGGGCAACACCCATGAGTCTTGACGGGTCGTCATATGCGCGCGGAAACCAACAGCAGCAACCTACCTTCGCCCCGTACGAGCGCGGGTCGATCAGCTTCATGCCGCAGCCTTCACCTGGACAAGATAAACCACTGGACGCGTTACAAGTGCAATCACAGTTCGCGCACGTTCTAAAGCTGCAGACATCAAGGCCCTTCGACGGAAAGGACTTCTTCACCTGGTCATTCGAGTTCGAGTTAATGATGGAAGGCGCGCAGATACTCGGCTTCTTCGACGGGTCCCTGCAATATCCAGCAAACGGCACACAGTATGAGAAGCAGCAGTATACGTATCAATCGATGATGGCGTATACGATTCTACTGAGGAACGTCACACCAACTCAGCAGCAAAACATACGCTCTTACCGGGGTTACGGCAACTCCGCTGAGCTCGCGTACAGCCACCTGAAGAGCCTGTACCAAGCAACAGACAGTGTAAACCAGAGCAGGTTAATGGCGCAATTGACAACAGTCGAAATGAAACCAGGAGAAAAGGGAATGACGTATATCAGCCGATGTCGGGAACTGCGCGACAAGCTTCTTCGATGCGGAGGGTCAATCTCTGAAGACGCCTTCGTGACAGTCATCATTGGTGGTCTCGGTCCCCAATGGCGCGCCACCAAAGCTATCCTCCGAGCCCACGGCAGAATTTCTGAAGCAGCACTCTGCGCCGAAATCCACGCCGAGCAGCAGGACATGGACCTGCAAGAAGAACGACACAGAAAGAAGACGACAACATCAGAGTTCGCGTTTCACACTCAACGACGTCACAACAACTACAACAATCGACAGCAACAACCGAAGCCAGTACCTCCTTTCTGCCACATCTGCAAGACTTCAGGACACCCGCGCACGCACTGCCCGAATCGACAACAGTCAACGACTCCGCAGCGACAGCTACGACCTTCAAGCAATCAAGTCGCATCAACACAGGCGAATCCAACGACCCAGCTCCAATCTTCAACAACTCCAACGGGACAACCTGCGCAAGGAACAAGAAACATCGTTAGCTGCATGGCAAGACTGAACGATTCTTGCATCACAGAATCACCACCGTACTACTCACCAGAAGAGCAACTCGACGAAACGACACCACGCCGCGAGTCACTTCAGCCGAACCCGACATACGCTGCCATAGCCCAAAACGAGCCATCCGGGAAGGACACGTGGTTCTTGGACAGTTGCTGCGGACAACACATGTGCTCCTCGGGTCGCTTCGTTCAACGAGAACACCAGCTTCAACGAGAGGTGGTCATCACCGTCGCCAACAATCAGAACCTGCGCACACGACGACAAGGAGTTGTTCAACTTCAGTCACGAGAAACGAACGTCATTCTACAGATGTCCAAGGTTTTAATTGCAGAAGGCCTCGGCTACAACTTACTCAGCGTCAGTCAACTGATGGCGAAAGGCATTCACCTTGAAGCAGACAGCACAACCCAGGAATTCAAGCTGTACCACGGGAGAGGAGGTCTCTACATCGGCAAGGCGGTTCTCAAGAACAACGTCTTCGTTCTTGACTTCGTCCCCGATCTCGGAACGGCCGACAGCGACGCCATCGTCAACTTCACTGACTGGACACATCCTCCAGATCTTGATCCAGACTTCAGCCCGAGCGGCTTCTGGTACTCACACACCATCCCTGAAACAGAAAGAACAAGGGCGCTGGCGACAATTCAGCAGTCGGCAGCAGCAGAGACAACATCGGCAGCAGTAGAGACAACATCAGCAGCAGCAGAGACAACATCGGCAGCAGCAGAGACAACATTGGCAGCAGCAGAGACAACATCGACAGCAGCAGAAACAACATCGACAGCAGCACAGACAAAAGCAGCAGCAGCAGAAACATCAACACCAGTCGCCGGTCCCTCAACGGCACAGCCCTCCATCGACGAGACGCCGCCAACACCGGCGCAGCAGCTCAACCCGGCACCACGGGAAGTTCACAGAAGCGCGAACATCATCGCCGGCTTCTACTCCAACTCCGACATGTACCGACGCTCGCCAGGACACCGCGCCAACGAAGAAACCTGGCACGCAAGAATGGGACACCCAAGCAACACAGCATTAAACAACACGATAAGAGCTGGAGTACTTGACAAGGATTCACTCTTACTGATCGACGGCAGAGAACTTCAGCGAGCCCGAGGAACGTGCTTCACCTGCCCCGAAGCTGACTTACCGCATCAGCCCTTCGTCTCGCATCACAACCCAAGCGCACCTGCATATTCACCACTCGAGAAAGTGTACAGCGACATCTTGTACAACCGCGAACCCGGACAAAACGCGTATAACTACACCATCACCTTCATCGACGCCGCTACACGTTACGTCTGGCACCTAAACTTACCAAGTCGCGACATGGCTTTCGAGGCTTTCGTGGCATGGCTTCCAGCAGCAGAACGGGAATCAGGAGCTAAGCTCAAAAGTTTTCAATCAGACGGAGGAGGAGAATACTCGTCACAGCGGTTCAAGCAGTATCTGGCGGAGAAGGGAATCAAGAGACTCATCTCCCTTCCCTACGCCCATCAACAGCAGGGTGTAGCAGAAAGGATGAACAGGACTCTGCAGAACACCATGCGCAAACTGTTACGTGGCATGCGGCTACCCAACCACCAGTGGCCCGAAGCAATGGACCACGCCGTGATGCTGCACAACTTGCTTTCCTCGTCGTCACTCCCGAACAACGCATCACCACATCTGCTGTGGACAGGGAAACTGGGCAGCACAAAAATGTTACGAGTCTTCGGCTGCATGGTACAGTACCGACCCCCATCTGCACGAGCCGGCCGATTCTCCCAACGCGCACAGTGGGGACTACACCTGGGCATCGAAAAACATTACAACGCGTGGAAAATCTTCGACATCCACACCAAGGAAACAGTAGCAGCACGTGATGTCATTTTCTACGAGCGGCTCACACTGCCAACATACCTTGCCAACCTGGACGAAAATCGAGACCCCACAGGTGGCTTCCGTGGCGATCGAGCCTTCGCTTCGGCAGGAGACGAAGCTGACTGGGACGAGCAGAACGTGGAAGGAGCCTCGGAAGAAGCCGGACCTCTCCCCTACTGCTCAGTGGACGTACCGATGGACGAAGATAACCCTCGCGAAAGCGTCAACGCCGAAACCTACTACCACTTCGCCGACAACGGTTACGTTACACCTGCTGAAGTCAACACCAACGAAGCAGAACGCATAGGGCCCAACTTCGCACCTGATCCAGAAGCTGGAGACGAGGCAGTCTATCCCGAGGACACCACACTCCCCCGCTACACACAGAGTGGACTCCAGATACTCGGACTCGTCACCGCAGTCCACGGCGCCGCCATTCCTAAGGAGCCTGCAACGTTTCAGCAGGCTCTGGGGGGGGAGCACAGGGAAAAATGGCGTGAAGCCATGGACAAGGAGCTGAAAGCGCTAGAAGAACGCAACACTTGGAACATCGTTCCTATCGGCGTAGCACGAAACAAGACCATTCTCACCGGAAAATGGGTCTTCCGCGTGAAGACGAAAGCAGATGGCACCATCGACAAATTCAAGGCGCGCTGGGTCGTACGCGGCTTCGACCAAGAACACGGACGCGACTTCACCGAAACCTTTGCTCCGGTCAGCCGACACACCTCACTACGCATTCTCCTCGCGATCGCCGCCATGAAGAAGAAAAAGCTACGACAAATCGATGTCGCAAACGCCTTTCTCTACGCACCTGTTGACGCAGAGATCTTCGTGGAGCTACCACACGGCTCCAGCACGGACTCCACACACGTCTGTCAACTACTCAAATCGCTCTACGGCATCAAACAAGCCCCACGACTATGGCAGCAGTACCTGCACGCCCGACTCGTTCGCATCGGCTTCAAGCAGCTACCGCACGATCAGGGAATGTATCGGCTCACGAAGGGTACAGACTACATCCTCCTAATCGTCTACGTAGACGATTTACTCTACATCGGCTCGACAGACAACGTCACCTCCTGGTTCGAAGGGGAGCTGCAGAAAGACCTCACGCTCACGGTCTCGTCTACCGTCACACAGTACCTCGGCCTCAACATCCGAGAAGAAGAAGATGCGATCTACCTCAACGCCGCGAAATATGCCGACACCATCGCCAAACGCTTCGCTCTCACACCAGCCGCCATCTCCACGCCATACCGCTACACGACAGGAACCGAGAAGGGACGATCCACTCTACTCAAACCAGCCGGCATACGCGACTATCAGAGGAAGCTCGGATGCCTCCTCTTCGCAGCCGTCACCTGCCGTCCTGACCTATCGTACTCTGCAAGCCAGCTCGCCACCCACCTCAAGAAACCTGAAGCAGAACATCTAGCAGAACTCGATCGCGCTCTTAACTACCTCGTCAGCACCCCGAAGATCGGGTTAACGTATCACAAAAACGCAACCGCACCAACTAAACTTATCGGCTACGTCGACGCCGATCACGCCGGCGACTCCGACAACAGACGCTCACGCACCGGCTACATCTATCGTCTCGAACCCATCGGTCCTATCTCCTGGCAATCGAGTAAGCAGGAATTAATTGCCCTCTCATCGGCCGAAGCAGAATATATAGCACTCTGCTCAGCCACCAAGGAAGGCCTTTACCTTCGCGAGCTGCTGGAAGAAGCGAAGTTAGCCGAGTTACCCAACTTCACACTGTTCTGCGACAACCAGTCGGCAATCCGCATTGCCAACAAGAACGGCTTTGCGAACAGGACGAAACACATCGCCCTGCGCTATTTCTTCGTGAAAGACGAGATCGAGAAAGGGAGACTCGAACTGTCATACTGTCCCACGTCCGAGATGGCAGCCGACTATTTGACCAAGAAGCTCGGGAAGCAGAAATTCGAGTACTGCATGTTGCTGACTGGACAAAGCCACGTCATCAAGAGCGACACTCCAGAAGCGAAGGGGAGTGTTGGAAACAATAAATTGTAAACGCCTCTGTCGTGTCGAAACACCACACCAGAAGCGAAGCACGCCACATCGAAGCACCCGCGAGTCAACCCTCGGAGGTTAAAAGAGGTTGCTGGAGGTTACGCGAAAGTCAAAGGTCAAGCGACCTTTGACCTGACAAGTGCAGCGCGACAGCAAGGACACACAACTGACTCGTTACAGAGCAGTTGCCCAACAAAGTCAACCTCAGTTCAATGTTCTAATGTTTTTTGGGTTGCGGAGCAACCTATTACAATCGATATGTTAAGTTTTTTTTCATATTCCATATTTTTGTTGTATTATAAAATATGAAATACGAAAAAAAACCCAATAAAAACTACCCTGCATGTGGTTGCATGTTTCAATTGTGTTTGCTTCTAAAATGAAACACCATATTGTGGGCGAAGTTCTAATCCTAAGGTAGTGTTTCTTTATGGTGCATGTAGTATGATGCGATGAATATAGTATATACATATGCTAGTACAGTATAATGCGAGCGATGAATAATGAACGTATTGATAATGTATGCATACATCGCACGTATGTTGCTAGTAGTATATAATATAGTAAATAGATGCATTTAAATGAATGCAATGATAAATTGCATGTATATAAATGAAAATAATGCATATTATTTCTAGATGATTATAGAATGATGGAAATGTGTGAAAGCGTAAAACCCAAATACTAAGCTACCGCATCCCCTTCCTAGCATGGGGGGGAAGTCAATAGCTTAATATTTGAATAATCAGCTAACACATGGAACAACACAATCTGTGGACTCTAAAACGAAGGTCAACACTATCAAAACCAGCTCGAGTACTGCACTCACTGAGTGCGCAAAGAGCCTTCTCGGAATTGATAGCGTGAATCCTCTTTTTAAAATCCACAGACATGTATTGTTGATTGATGCGATGACATGGATAAAATAAATGCATGCATCACCCCACATTCACACACGTACACACACATGAGCGGGAAAGCAAGCTCACAATCAAACAAAATAGATGCAATTTAAGAAATGGCTCTACACAAAAAAAAAATCTTTCAAGTGACCACCAGAATCCCACCAGAACCTTCCATCAACTTGATTGTATGAAGATTACAACAAGACCTCTGAGATACAACACAAACGGAAAAGGTAGGCAGTAAAAAAAGGGATATTGATGCAAACAGAAGCCATCAAAACCAAATAGATGTGACATGGGTATGCGACCAATCTTCAAACGCGTTTAAATATATGATATAGCCTATTCCAAAAACTCCAGAACAAAACAATGCACGAAATCAGATGAAAATGTATAGACACAAGCATATATGAAGAAATCAGAAAATGAACAATTAGAAAGTTCAGTTAGGAAAGGAAGGGAGGGAGGGAGGGAAGGAAGGAGAAGGTGGAGGGAAGGAGGAGGGAGGGTAAGAAGGAAGGAACGAAGGAGGGAAAGAAGCAAATCAAAAGCGAAATATTCTAGAAACCAATCCAATTTGCCACTCTCTCGTTCAATATTTCTAATGAACCGCCTAACAACTAGATCGACTTGGGTTGCATTCCGAAAGTCGACCTAGCGCCTAGGTGCAAATGTCTCCAGTCGCTAGTTAGTCTAGATCACTAAATACATACCTATCTTCAACTGATTCCGACTTCAACAAGGCGAGAATACATCGAAATTAGAAACGGAGCGGATCGGGAAGTCATGAGACAGTTCTAGAATATGAAAACGCAAGGAAAGCATATGGTAGCATAAAGGAAAAGGAACTGCAGACTGTAAATCGACGAACCCAATACACTAGCTAAGAATGAGGCGCTCGGTCAAAATGAATTGTTTTGCTTCAAGAAAAACCAATTGTTAAGTCTAAGCAGGTGTATTCTTATGATAACGACAGGACAAAAACGACTTCTAGCCTTTAAACTGGTCAATAATTGCTTCGTAGAGCATAGCCAGGTCTCTCGACGAAATTTTCATATTTCCATCGTAGACAACTTAGATCCACTTACAGGCTTAATGGGAATAACGTGATTAGCGGGGTAGTACGAAACCTGGAAAAAAACTCGAGTAAAATTAAAGAGTGAGAGAAAAAGAGCGAGAGAGAGAGAGAGATAGAGAGAGAGAGAGAGAGGTGAACGAGGGAAAGACACGAACGGACGACGGAGAGATGGCAGAGGGAGAGAGCGAACAAGGGAAAGAGATGAACCTGTTATGAAGTCTAAGAAATATTAACGAAACGAAGAAGGAAGTTTGTTGCAGCAATGAAAAACGACCAGTCACGAAGTACTAACATCTAGATCTATATAATGCTCGCTCATAACTCTAGAAACAAAGACAATGAGGAAGTTATGTGGCGGTTTAACAGATGCATAAGCGAGGAAAGCAAATGGTGGCCGTCGTAGACAACTTAAAGCCACTTACAGGATTAGTGGGAGTAACGTTGTTAACGGGATAGTGAGAAACCTGGAAAAAAAATTCGAGAAAAGACAGAGTAAGAGAAAGAGAAAAAGGGAGAGAGGTGAACGAGGGAAAGAAGCGGACGGACGAGGGAGAGACGGCCGAGCGAGATAGTGAGCAAGGGAGACAAATGAACGTGTTCTGAAGTCTACGAAATATAGAAGAAACAGAGGAAGTTTGTTGCGGCAATGAAAATCGACTAATCAGGAAGGTACTTAAGTCTAGATCTAGAAAATGATTGCTATTAACGTTAGAACGTATACATCATTCAGAGGTTAGAAGAGTCACCTCAGAAGCTTGTGTAGAAGAACTAGTAAGAGTAGCGGGACGAGAAAGGAGTAGCGGAAGTACGAGAGAGATTTACGAAACCCTAGGTAGTTTCTGATTTGCGTCAAGTTCATACAACAAGTAAATTAAGAAGTCGAAAGTTTTCGCATAGTGTCGCGCAGTGGTCTGCGTAAAACCTGGTGATCACAAGGTCCCGAGCTCGATTCACAGAGAACTCTCTCTTCCTTTAAAGGATGAATCCAACAAGTGTAACAATGAAAAAGATGAGATTAAATACATAGAAACCAAATGTTTTCCCCTTTTATCTTGAACGGAAAAGGATAAGAATAAATGCATAGTAAGCAAATGTTTTCTCCTTCCATCTTGAATGCTCCGCAACCCTAAGACGATTTCGTCGCCTCTTGTTTTTTTTTTTTTTTTTTCCAAATTTGAACATGAATACGCGAGTGTTGCAAACAACCCTAAATAACATTTGCGAAACCGGTTACCAACAACATGTCGACCACTTACTAGAACACGCGATAGCTTGGAAATATGAGACTTTAACATTTCTTGGTGTTCGCCGACCTTCGCCCATCTCGCCACAGGTAAAGCCGGGCAATAATGACAATATTCGATGTGCGGCCCTCAACATTTTTTACGTATGGAACGTGCAACTCTTACTGGTTATCAAGTGTAGATTTTTGCTTCCAGAAAGACTATACCCCCCACCTTGGCACAATCAGAATATTAGTCACTCATGGATAAAATGTTTTGAGCATGAGATTGTCAAGACGTTTTGTTTGAAGGAAATATGGTGAGCATCTACTGTAGGTAAGGACAGACCACTCTCCTCCTCGTACCACTCTCATCTACTGTAGTCACGCACTCTGTGTTGGTTTCAAGTAGTACCTCGCCTCGTCGGTTAGACCTAGCCTAGTATTAAGCTGGGCCAGCTTGTCATTTACGACCAATTTGCAACCACACCTGACACAGTGATGGGCCCTCACTGTGAGTTCGTTGGGGAGGAGAAGGGGGGGGCCTTATGAGGGGGTGGGGCAGGGGTGAGGGAGGGGAGGCGGGGGGGGGGGGGTGGAGGGAGGGGAAGTGGGGGGTGGGAGGAGAGGGGGGAGGTCGGGGAGTTGGTCACTTGACTGGAAGACTGCGGCGATGAAGTTTGTCGACGTTGTATACTACTAGTAGTAGCGGCGCTTCCAGTTTGTTGATTGTAGTACTTTTGAGGTAGTACTAGTATCGCTACTTTCGCAGGTGCTAGTACTGCGCGGAAATGGCGGTAAGAAAGTTTCTAGGTGCCATGGCGGCGCGACTTGCATGTGTGTTGAGCGTACTGCTGCTTTTGTCGAGCGGCGGCACTTGGCCGGGCGGCGGTCAGCTGGGGAGTCAATCTCGCGGCGTCACGGTGGACGCAAGCGCCACCATCAAGCCAGCGCAAGGTTAGCACCCGTGCTGCGACTCGCCATGTTGTCGGACAACGCGGTACCACAAAACCCATTGTGCCAAGCCGCTTGCAGCACCCTGCTACTACTATCGTATACTAGGAATATGATAGCGTTTTTTTCGCATCATCAAAATTCTTGACCGCCAGCTCTCCTCCAGTCGGACTCATCCAAAGAGCTGGTAGTTGTCAACCAGCGAGATTATTTTCTCCCACTATACCCTGCCACCCTGACGAACTGCAGTGTCGGCGCTGTTAGCCATCAAGTCCGCGCTGGGCCTGACGTTCACCAAGTGGTCATCGTCCAGCTCCCCAAACTGCTTCAAACCCTCCCGCGACGATCTCTACTTCTGATTGGGACAGGGTCGTTTGCTCCAGTGCCGGGGACGTGATTGAATTGTAAGGCGGGTGTCTGCTTCCTATCATCGTTCTGTTTGCTAATGTCTTTCTTTGCTTGCCTACGCATTCGTAGTTGATCCTGCGTTGCGTGTGTTTGTGTGTGTGTGTGTGTGTGTGTGTGTGTGTGTGTGCGTTGGTATGGGTGTGTATATGTTTGTGTGTGTGTGTGTGTGCGCGTGTGTGTGTGTGTGTGTGTGTGCGTGCGTGTGTGTGTGTGAGCGTGAGTGTGTTTGTTGTGGACACGGGCGTTTGTATCGTTGTGTGTTGGAGGGGGGGAGGGGTGGGAGGTGGCGATTTGTGGGCGTGCGTGCATGAGTGTGTGTTGGCGTTCATCCCTGGCAGGGTTTTGGATGGCCGAATGATAATTCGCAAGGACCTCCCCAGCGACTTGACCCAACTTTCGGCGCTCAACGCACTGTAAGTGGAGCATCCCTTTTTGTTGGACAAATAAGCAAGTTGCTCCTCCGAGACCTGATTTCTGCTACGGCTACGGTTCTCGCGCATGTTTGTGCTTGCAGAACGATGGATGCCAACTTGCTGGATGGCAACCTGGAGAATTACGTCAAATATCTTACTGGCATCTCCACCCTCCGAAGCTTGTGAGCTAAAAGTCGCTCCATCCATCCGTCCATCCATCCATCCGTCCGTCCATCCGTCCATCGGTCCGCCCGTCCGTCCACCCATCCCTACTTCCCTTCCCTCCCTCCCTCCCTCCCTCCCTCCCTCCCTCCCTCCCTCCCTCCCTCCCTCCCTCCCTCCCTCCCTCCCTCCCTCCCTCCGTCCGTCCCTCCGTCCCTCCGTCGCTCCCTCCCTCGCTCCCTCCCTCGCTCCCTCCCTCCCTCCCTCCCTCCCTCCCTCCCTCCCTCCCTCCCTCCCTCCCTCCCTCCCTCCTTCCCTCCTCCCTCCGTCCGTCCATCCGTCCGTCCCTCCGTCGCTCCCTCCCTCGCTCCCTCCGTCGCTCCCTCCCTCCCTCCCTCCCTCCCTCCCTCCCTCCCTCCCTCCCTCCCTCCCTCCCTCCCTCCCTCCCTCCCTCCCTCCCTCCCTCCCTCCCTCCCTCCCTCCCTCCGTCCGTCCCTCCGTCCCTCCGTCGCTCCCTCCCTCGCTCCCTCCCTCGCTCCCTCCCTCCCTCCCTCCCTCCCTCCCTCCCTCCCTCCCTCCCTCCCTCCCTCCCTCCCTCCCTCCCTCCTTCCCTCCCTCCCTCCGTCCGTCCATCCGTCCGTCCCTCCGTCGCTCCCTCCCTCGCTCCCTCCGTCGCTCCCTCCCTCCCTCCCTCCCTCCCTCCCTCCCTCCCTCCCTCCCTCCCTCCCTCCCTCCCTCCCTCCCTCCCTCCCTCCCTCCCTCCCTCCCTCCTTCCTTCCGTCCGTCCGTCCGTCCGTCCGTCCGTCCGTCCGTCCGTCCGTCCGTCCCCCTCCCTCCGTGCCTCCGTCCGTCCGTCCCTCCCTCCCTCCCTCCCTCCCTCCCTCCCTCCCTCCCTCCCTCCCTCCCTCCCTCCCTCCCTCCCTCCTTCCTTCCATCCGTCCGTCCGTCCCTCCCTCCCTCCGTCCCTCCTTCCGTCCGTCCCTCCCTCTGTTCCTCCGTCCCTCCCTCTGTCCCTTCCTCCGTCCCTCCCTCCGTCCCTTCCATTGTCCCTCCCTTTGTCCCTCCCTCTGTCCCTCCCTCCCTCCCTCCTTCCGTCCGTACGTCCGTCCGTTCGTCCCTCCCTCCGTCCCTCCCTCCCTCCCTCCCTCCCTCCCTCCCTCCCTCCCTCCCTCCCTCCCTCCCTCCCTCCCTCTCTCACTCTCTCACTCCCTCCCTCCCTCCCTCCCTCTCTCACTCCCTCCCTCCCTCCCTCCCTCTCTTGCTCCCTCCCTCTCTCCCTCCCCCCGTCGCTCATAATTATCCATAATAATTACAGATTCTTCGTCGCCATGTTTTGCCACACTTTCTTCATCTTCCCCTGACAGGACAATGGCCTATATGTATTTTTCTGGAACGTTCCCAAGCTTCTTTCTAGACTTAACGGGCCTTACTAAACTGTAAGTAAAATGCTACTCGGCACGTCTCCATATTTTTTCAAGCCGTTTGGACCTTAAAGCCCCTCCACCTCCCAGCCACCCCCCTCGTCTTCCCCCATCTCCCCTCCTCCCCCATTTCCTCTCTCCCCCACCTCTTCACCCCACCTCCCTCTCATATCCCTTTTCAGAGCACCTTGATGCCCACTGCAATAGACTTCCCCCACTCACTACCCCGAACTCCCCCCCCCTCCCACCCCCCCCCGCCCTTCTCTCCAACACACTCCCACAGGGACCTCTCATACAACTACCTCACGGGCTCCCTGCCATCCGCCATCACCAACATCAAGTCGCTCAAGATCCAAAACAACTACTTCGTGGGCTCGCTGCCATCCTCCACCTGGACCTCATGCACCTGCCAGACCAACTGCCTTACCTCCATCGGCACCTGCACTGCCCCTGCCTCCCCGCCCCAGCGATCCAGCTGTGCCATCTGCGGCAGCACTGATGGCACCGGCACACTGTGCGGCCAGGGGCAGTGATGCGAGCCGGATGACGAGTACAGAATTGAGCACCACATGCAGAATATTGATGTTGCAGACCTGCCGCTCCGGTGCAGATTGTATGGCGTTCCCATCGAACCTACTCAGGGTCAGTGCTACTTATGTCACTCAGGTCTGCTGCCACACACTTGTGCACACGTGCGCTCTTGCAGCTGTGTGCCCTGCCCTTGCACTCATACGCTCTTTCACTCACGCTCTTTCGAACTGTCACACTCATCTACACCTGATGTCCATTTCAGTCCCCATCCCCATCCTTCCTTGTGCTCCTCTCCCGAGCACGCGCCAGCTAGGGGCAGGTTGGGACTGTTCATAGTATTGGGGTTACCAACGCACTTATAGGTCAAACATTTCGAGTAGCCCAGCTTATTTTGCTTGGAGATTTTGGCTAACTTATTCGCGGTCAAGAATCCGAGTGTTTTGTCGTGGGCTAGTAAGCTGTGGGCCGTTACCGTGAACGTCGACCGCCGCTCCTGTTGGGACTGTTCAAAGTGGGCGGTTGAGTGAGCTTTAGGGTGTACTCCCAGAATCTTATTCTCTTGGGTTCAAATTCTATTTCACACTCTGGCACTTGAACTCTCACACTTTCTCTCTTGCATTTTTGCTCTAACGCATTATGGAAATCTAGCGCTTCTGCAATCTCGCATCTTGCAATACTGCCCTCTTGTACTCTTGTACATGGTACATTCGCAGTCTGGCGATCTCGCACTACTGCACCCTTGCAGTTGCAGCTTGCCCTCTTCTTGCTGTTGCGCTCTCGCACACTCTTTCTTCCTCTCAAAATCTTCCACTCTTGTACTCTTGCCCTCGTGGGCACTTGCATCTTTGCACTCCTGTATCCCACAATTTTGCACTTCTGCAATTCTGCACGCACTCTTACACTCTCGCTCTCTTCTCAATCTTACACTCTCACACTCTTCCAATTTCTCTTTCTCGCATTCCTACACTTTCGCAATCTTCCACTCCTGCGATCTTGCACGCTTATCCTACCCTTGAGTGATTTTCCATGCTTTCATCGCTATACTGTTGCACCTTTATTTCGATGTGCATTCTTTACTAATGCAGTGCACTATCACATGCTTGCACTATCTCACCGTTGCAAACCCCCTCTCTTTTTACTATGCCACTCTCGCAATCTTCCATCCTTGCATGTTGCGCCCTCGCGTCTTGCATTTTTGCACGTTCGCAAACTTGCACTCTTGCACACTCCCACCTTTCCACTGCTGCAAATACGCACTCTCGCAGCCTTGTCCTCTTGCACATTGTACACTTTTGCATGCTTCTTGCATTCTCGCCCTCTTGCACCCTTATAAACTTGCACTCTCGCACTTGTGCATTCTTGCACGCACATACTCTTGTGCTCTCGCCCTCTTGTAGTCCTAGCACGCATGCCCTCTTGTGCTCTCACACCCTCGCATCCTCACACTCTTGCAATTTCCCGTTCTCTCTCACGCACTCTCTCACTCCGCTTCCCTCTTTACCTCCCCTGCCCCTCTCTCGCGTCCCAACAGCCGATGTAGTGCTGGCGTTGAAGACTACTCTGGGTGTGACCCTCACCACGTGGGCCTCCACCAACCTCTGCCGCCTCACCGGGATGTCAACGCCCCTCCAGAACGAGTGGACTGGCGTCTTCTGCAATCTCACCAGCTCCGTGGAGTCCATGTGAGTGGGCAGCGGGGTACCGGGGTAGTGGGGCAAAGGGGTAGGGGCGCAGGTGTGCATGGGGTGGAAACCAGACAGTGTGGAGATTATTGCAGACAACAGGATTTTATTGCTAGAATGGAGGAGGGAGGGGGACAGGCAGGTGGCCAGTCAGCCGGCCTGTGTCACCTTCCTCGCACACCCCGATCTCTGCCTCTTCCATCACCCCCCTGCAGCTCGGTGGCGCGTCAGAGTCTCAAGGGGTCTATTCATTCAGACATCTCCAAGCTCACCGCGCTCACTTACCTGTAAGGGTGAATCAGGGAGCGCGCACACAAGAACCTGTACCGCATATATGCACAGGCATGCTGACTGCATTTGCAAAGCGAGTGCCTATCCGTCGAGTGCTTGTAGGCCACACACCAGGGAGAGAACGTTTAAGGTCATGCAATCGAAGACCAGCCTGCTGCGATTGCCAATCGTGTGCGCACGGAGGTAGGGATATGGGTGGACAATTGATTTGCTCTCATCACATGTTCAGAGGAGGTGAGCATGCATGTGTGCATCTGCAAGAGAGAGGGCGAGCCATGCTGCCGATGTAATGCCGGCATGGACAATGGCGATTAAACATGTGATGCATGCACGGACAGTGTCTCTCTCTCCAGGCCATCCTGCCGATATGTGATTCACAAAACTTGATTTCTCCCCCACCTGCTTCAGAGATTTCGGCTACAACATCTTTGGGGGCAGTCTTGAATCATTTGCCACACCAATTAAAGTCATGACCAGTATAAAGGCGCTGTAAGATCCTTCATCTCTATAAGAGCTTTAAAATCTCCAATCATTTGTAGGAAATCTGTCTGGTGTATGGTAGAGCCAAGCTGAGCACGAATTCCAGTATCATTGTGTAGCCTTTCTTCTTGCCGTTTCCAAAATATATTCCACGTTTGTCATCTCCTTCCCGCTCCGTGCATTTCTGCACCCTTCAGTTTTTTCAACAACAACTGGTTTGCGGGATCGATTCCCTCCTTCATCGCCTCCCTGCCACAGTTCACCACACAGTGAGCTAAACACATAGCCTCAAGGATACGCAGATGCACGCAGGAGCCTTGCTGTTGGCCTTTCTGCTCACCCTCACATCTCTTACATCTCACTTGTGTCTTACTGTCCGTCCTGTTTCTTCCTCCCCTTCTTCTTGGCCTCTCCAAACCCCTTTACTCCCCTCCTCCCCCTTCCTCATCTGAACCCCCCCTTCCCCCCTCCCCCTCCCTATGCCTCCCCCTCCCAGAGGCCTCTTCTGCAACTACCTCACGGGCACCATGCCCATCCCCTCCTCCTTCCTGGTCTCTCTGGACGTGGGTCTTAACTTCCTCTCGGGCTCCTTCCCCAAGCTCTCCCTCGCGGTCTGTGCGGCCGACCAGAACTGCTTCCTCAACTCCTCCTACTGCCGCACCTACGGCGTGCAGCAGCGCCCCGCTTCTGCCTGTGTCTTCTGCGGGACGACCGACGGGCAAGGGGTGCTATGCGGTGGGGCACTCTGTTCTCCATTCAGCCTGGAAGTTGTCAACGTCCCCTCGCTGCCGCCGGTGCCCATGGCTTGTCCGGGTGCGTGTCGCATGTTGAGTGGCAGTGAGGAGAAGAGGCTCCTACAAGAAAAGAGCACTAGGAAATGACGTGGAGTTGATGTGACGAGGCTCAAGGGCAGGCTGAAGGAATTGATATGTTATGGCCTGACATGTGGTGAACTGCCACCATAAAAAAAGGAATGCAACTTCTGTTTGTTACGACTATCTATTTCTATGCCCAGTTGAATTCAAGATTCTCTCAATCATTTGTTGCCAGCATACCTCATTTATGTCTGAGTGGTCCATTGCTTTGTTGCTTCGTGCCTGGCTTTCCCCATGGTGCCTGTACAGGTTATGCTTTCTCAGTCCCTTTCATAGCTGGCTCAGGTGGGTTTTCATTCTTAACGCCACCACCCATGCCCCTCCCACTCTCTTCCTGCACCCATCTCTCTCAAGCGCTCTCTTCCTGCGTCTTTACTTGCTTCCTGCATTCACCAATCAAACAGCCTTACTGCGTGCATACATCTTTCTCTTACCACATTGTCTCTCCATATCTTCCGCCTTTCTCTTTCCCTGCCCTGTCTCCCCTTTCAGTGCCCCCTCTGCTTTCAATCAAATCATCCCTAGGTGTGACACGCACAGACTGGACCGCTTCCGATCAATGCCAAGGGAACAACGTGGGAAATAGACCTAGAAATCCCGTCTGGACTGGTGTTTTTTGTTCTGCTGACGGGTCACCCGTTGAAATGTGAGTGCTCCAAAACGCACGTATGCATGAGTTTGTTGGGTGCAAATGCACATTGCACGACATCCTGCCGTCTGTTTGTACGAGTATGCGTGTGCGAATGCATTTGTGTGTGAATGGTGTGTTCGTGTGTTTGTTTGCTTTCGCATTTTTCGCTTGATGCATTTGCAGGTACTCGCGCAATGCGCGCTTCGGCACAACATTGTATGCGCTATGAACAGTGCAAGCAGAAAGGACGAGCTCGCAAAGGAACCCAAGATGGAAGCTTTGCAGTTCGGTTGAGTTGATTGCGCAGATTCAGTTCTATCCAACTCGAAATTGTACTGTTTTGTTTGGTTAACTATAGTGTAGCAGGGAAGGCACTATAGGGGTACAATTTAGGTGAAGGTTGGATGTTGTTTGTCTGTATCTGCATGCTACAAGGCCAGGGGAAACCAGCGGAACCAGCATTTGGCTGGTTGGGCAAAGACAAAACAGGTTCTGTTTTTAGAACCTGAACCTGGTTGTTGTTTTCCCAGGTTGGAAAAACAGAACCAGAGGTTGTTTACCAACCTACCACCTGCTATTTTGTCCAGCCAGGTTGGTTGTGTTGCTTGGAATTATTTGGGATCATCCCTGGTTGTTCCCAGGTTGATTCCCAAGGTCCTTGCTAGCTAGAACTATTTAATCCTTCTCTGTTTGTACCTGAATATAGTAAAATTGATTCAAGCGAATTCCTTCCTCGCTGGAATTTCGTTTCTGCGCTATTCGACGGCGGAATGCTACCCGAGTCAACGCTAGTATGCTAGCACTCCAACGCTAGGCAAACGCTGTCCGAGCCATAACTTAGTAATGGCAGAACTTTTCGCGAGGCAACTTGGCTCATTTTAAAGCTCTTGAAGCGAGCTTCGATATAGCGAATTCTCAGCTTAATCCGACCGACGGTCTGCACGGCACGCTGCGCGACGTTCAAGGTACTCTTGCTGTTTTGACTAAGTCCTTCTTGATCCCTCTCTCTACAAACTCGGACCCGAGGATAGGGGCTGGTCTTGTACCAGGCACCCAGGGACCCTTGGAGGTGACCCCGAGGAGAGGTTTTAAGTTTGATTAAGTCCTAATAGCTTGAGTTTATTAGGCCCTTACACCAACAAGCTGGTATCAGAGCTGCGTTATAGTGATCCTCGTTATAGGTAGCTATGGCGGGCAACACCTCGGCGGGAGCTGGTGAATCTTCAGCCCAAGATCGTAGCGGCAGCCAAGATTCTGGTCTTTCAGCGCCAAGGGGAGCGCGAACAAACCAGGGCTCGCTTGTCAAGGAGGTGCTGAAGAATTTCACCGTCGAGAAGTTCAATGGTGAGGGCTATGATGATTGGGCCTGGAAAATGCAATTATATTTCCGTCAGATCGGTTTGCTGAAACTAATGATTGGGGAGGAGCCTAGACCGAGTGACCCCACGCTGCAGGAAGATTGGGACGAGCGCTCCTCGGCTGGCTACTATTTGATGTCGCAGAGTTTGGAGCTGAACCAGCGTCACCACGTCATGCACCTGCTGCCGGAGGTTGAATGCGGTCCGAAGGCGTGGACCGTGTTGAAGGAGCTGCACGCCCCGACCTCCGTTGTCGCAACGTTGATGCTGGAGAGGGAGCTGTCCGCGTTGCGCCTGAGCGAGGGAGAGCCGGTGCAACCAGTCCTGGACAAGATGCGCGACCTCTACGCGAAGTTGGCGACCGCGGGAATCACCTACCCGGAGCAGACCAAGTGCTTGAAGATGCTCTCGCTGCTGCCAGAATCGTGGCTTCAATTTACGAGCGGATTGAGCCTGCCGCAGAACCAGAGCTTGTGGACGCTCGAGTGGGTGCGGACGAAGATTCTGGAGGAGGACTTCCGTCGCCGCCAACTGAGGGGTGGAGACGACGGCAGCAGCGGCTACGGGATGCAAGGGAGCCGACGTGGCAGAGGACGTGGCTTCGGTGGTGCTGGACGCGGTGCAAAGAAAGACGACGACTCCAACGACCAACAAGGAGGTACCGGTTGGGGTCGCGGTGCGAAATCTGGACGTGGGGGCAAGTCGGGTGCTGGTGGCAAAATGAAAGGGAGTTGCTGGTATTGTGAGAAGGAAGGGCACCCCTGGTTTTTGTGCTATAAGAAACCCGATGGATGGACCCCCCAGAATCGTCACCAGGATGGCGGCGCGCGGAGGAACCAGAAAAACGGCGCCAACATGGTCGCTGATTCGTCCGACAACAACCCGAAGGGCAACGGCGGTGCGGAGAAGAAGAAGGAGCGCACCGCGGGCCAATTCTTCCATGTGGGAGACAAGGGGGAGCAAGGAGACGCCTCTGCCAAAGTTGGAGCAGAGCTGCACCCCCTAGACTATTGGGTGTTGGACACAGGCGCTGCTTGGACGATGACGCCGCGCAAGGACCTGCTGGACGAAGTACGAGCTGCACCGATCAATGAAGTGTGCTCCGCCTCTGGACACATGTTGAAGGTGGCTGGTGCGGGACGAGCTGCGTTTAAGGGAGCAGATGGCAAGCCGGTGGTGCTGCACGACGTTCTCTTCGTCCCCGACCTGAAGGCCAACCTTATCTCCCTCCGTAAGCTTGGCAAGGCTGGGGTGAACACCAACACGGATGGGGCACGCACTTATAAGGGGCAGCTAGGCAATCGGGTGCTTTGGGATCTGCACGAGAGCAAGGACGTGTACAGATCTATGTGGCAGCTGCCGGCCCTGGCGTGGCATGGTGGGGGGCAGGCTGGAGAGGGGTCTGCATCCCAGGGGGAGTGCAATGCCGTTGGAGGGGTTGGTGTGAAAGTGTCGGCCAGATCTGGGGAGACAGATTGGGCAACGGCACACCGGCGCTTAGGGCATGTGGCAATGCCTTTGCTGAAGCAGCTGGAGAAGGACGGAGCCGTTAAGGGTCTGAAGCTGAACGGACAGCCACCCGATGACAACTGTGAAATCTGTTTGCTTTCAAAGTTCACCCGTTTCCCTTTCCATAGTGTGGCTGGCAGGAGCAAGAAGCCTTTGGAGCTGGTCCACATGGACTTGGTGGGGCCGCTGCCGGTGCAAGGGCACAAGGGGGAGCAGTATTTTCTTACAATTGTGGATGACTGGAGCAGGCTGATGTGGGCGTATCCGCTGAAGCAGAAGGACCACGCCGCCTCCACGATACGGGACGATTGGCTGCCATTCGTGGAGAAGCAGGCGGAGTGTGTAGTGAAGCGGATTAGGACAGACCGGGGTGGTGAGTTCCTTGGAGCTGAAATGACGGCCTGGCTCAAGAAGCAGGGCATCCAGAGAGAGCTGACCACGGCTTATACCCCACAGTCCAATGGTGTAGCAGAACGGGCAAACCGGACCATTCTGGAGACAGCTAGGGCGCTGCTCATAGAATCTGGGCTGAGCAATTCTATGTGGCCTCATGCTGTCCGGCACGCCACTGTCGCTAGGAACAGGGTGCTCACCAAGGTTGGGGATGACTCGTGGGTGCCGTTGGAGAGGTGGCTTGGGAGGAAGCCGCCGGTGGATATGCTGAGGGTGTTTGGCTGCATGGCAGTCGCCCACGTCCCCAAGACCTACCGCAGTAAGTTGGGGGCGAGTGCAATCTGGTGTGTGCATTTGGGGCTGGCTGCTGAGAGCAAGGGATGGCTGCTGTGGGAACCATCCAAGGGTGTGTTGTTTGACAGCAGGGATGTGAAATTCATTGAGGGCATGATGTATGGGAGCTGGGAGAAACAGCCGGAGGCAAGGGTGTCCCAGCAGATGGAGCAGATCACCATGCAGCTGGACCTGACTCCTAGTGTGTGGGAGGAGGGAGAGGAGGCAGCTGCTGGAAATGGTGATGGAGAGAAGGTACAGGAGGCATCTGCTGGTGGAGAAAATGGTGTGGAAACTGGCGGCAGCACTAGTGGAGCTGCTGGACCCGAGGGAGGAGAGAAGCAGCAGGGAAAAACTAAGAAGCCGAAGGGTGTCGTTATGAAGGGATGGGAGACACCCGTCTCCAGGCCAGGACGTACCCGTATGGCTACTAAGAAGCTGACTGCAGGAACTGATGCAGCAGAGCAGCAGCTAGGGACCGAAGAGGCATTGCTGATTCTACCTCATGGCTATGACCCGGATGAGGAGGATGAGCCTGCGTACTGTTTTCTTGCCCCTGCACCAGAGGAACCAGCTAGCATGGAGGAGGCATTAGCTGGACCAGATAGGGACAAGTGGCTGGCTTCTAGGGATGCTGAGTACCAGAGTCTGCTGGAGAATAGGACATGGGATCTGGTGGTGCTGCCTGATGGGAAGAAAGCGATACAATGCAAGTGGGTGCTGAGGATCAAGACCGATGACAAGGGGCAGGTCACCATCTACAAGAGTAGGCTGGTGGCGAAGGGGTTTATGCAGAAGGAGAAGCAGGACTTCAACGAGATCTTTGCTCCCACTGCCAAACCCCCTACCCTCCGTGTCTTGTTGGCAGATGCAGCTGTTAGTGGAAAATTCATCATTCAGATGGATATTTCAACGGCATTCCTGAATGGGATTTTAGAGGAGGATGTGTACATGACGCAGCCGCCTGGGTATGAGGATGGTACGGGCAGGGTGTGCAAGCTCAACAAGTCCATCTACGGCTTGAAGCAGGCGCCACGCTGCTGGTACCAGAAGTTGGCAGCTGTTTTAGAGGAGATGGGATTCAGGACCAGCAGCTGTGATGAGAGCCTCTTTCTCAAGGGCGAGGGGGAGAAGCTGGTGCTGTTTCTGGTCTATGTGGACGACATTCTTCTCTTCAGCAGCAGCATGAAGGAGATCCAGAAAGTGCAGCAGCAACTGATGGAAAACTTCAAGTGCAAGAACCTTGGGGAGGTAAAGTACTACCTCGGGATGCACGTGGAGAGGGATCCAGATCACAGGTGGTTGAAGCTGCACCAGGAGAAGTTCATCAAGGAGCTGGGGGAGAAGTATGGGATTGAGAATGAGCGCAAGGTTGCAACTCCCCTGCCAGCAGAATTCAAGCTTGTGAAGGCTGCAGAGGATGAAGGGGTTGAAGCTGAAGAGCAGCAGCAATTTCAGTCCTTGGTGGGCAGCCTCTTGTACGCAGCAGTTCACACGAGGCCCGACATCTCTTTCTCGGTTGGGCAGCTGGCTAGGGTGGTGCAGAATCCATCAGAGGAGCAGGTGGATGCAGCTGAGCGTGTGGTGAAGTACCTGAACTCTCACCCAAGCATTGGAGTTCAATACTCCGCATCTGCACAGGTGAAGCAGAAAGGGGTGGAGGTGCTGAAAGAGAAGGGGGAGAGGCTTGGAGAAGGCAAGCTATTTCTCACTTGCTTTACCGATGCTACATGGGCTTCTGAGAAGGAGGATTCCTCATCTGTGGGAGGATACATCTGCGTAGTTGGGGGAGGACCTGTTAGTTGGAGGTCCAAGAAGCAGACGGAGACGGCACTCTCTTCCGTAGAATCAGAGTACATGGCGATGTTCCATGGGGTGAAGGAGGTGATTTGGCTGAGGAGGCTGTTAGAGGAGATTGGCCAGGAGCAGAAAGTTGCTACGCCGCTGTTTTGTGATAGCAAGGGGGCTCTTGGGATGGCCAGAAACGCTGTGCTTCATGGGCTGAACAAGCACATGCGTATCAAGTGGCACTGGCTGCGTAAGGAGGTGAAGAGGGGGACGGTGCATCCGATCTACATCAAGACTCACCAGCAGCCAGCAGACTTTCTCACCAAGAGGCTTGCGGATGAGCCTCATTGGCGTTGTGTGCGCATGAGTGGAATGAGCATGAACTAGCATGGAATGACGGGGATGCAGCCGGCAGGCTGAGGGGGAGTGTGTTGGGTGCAAATGCACATTGCACGACATCCTGCCGTCTGTTTGTACGAGTATGCGTGTGCGAATGCATTTGTGTGTGAATGGTGTGTTCGTGTGTTTGTTTGCTTTCGCATTTTTCGCTTGATGCATTTGCAGGTACTCGCGCAATGTGCGCTTCGGCACAACATTGTATGCGCTATGAACAGTGCAAGCAGAAAGAACGAGCTCGCAAAGGAACCCAAGATGGAAGCTTTGCAGTTCGGTTGAGTTGATTGCGCAGATTCAGTTCTATCCAACTCGAAATTGTACTGTTTTGTTTGGTTAACTATAGTGTAGCAGGGAAGGCACTATAGGGGTACAATTTAGGTGAAGGTTGGATGTTGTTTGTCTGTATCTGCATGCTACAAGGCCAGGGGAAACCAGCGGAACCAGCATTTGGCTGGTTGGGCAAAGACAAAACAGGTTCTGTTTTTAGAACCTGAACCTGGTTGTTGTTTTCCCAGGTTGGAAAAACAGAACCAGAGGTTGTTTACCAACCTACCACCTGCTATTTTGTCCAGCCAGGTTGGTTGTGTTGCTTGGAATTATTTGGGATCATCCCTGGTTGTTCCCAGGTTGATTCCCAAGGTCCTTGCTAGCTAGAACTATTTAATCCTTCTCTGTTTGTACCTGAATATAGTAAAATTGATTCAAGCGAATTCCTTCCTCGCTGGAATTTCGTTTCTGCGCTATTCGACGGCGGAATGCTACCCGAGTCAACGCTAGTATGCTAGCACTCCAACGCTAGGCAAACGCTGTCCGAGCCATAACTTAGTAATGGCAGAACTTTTCGCGAGGCAACTTGGCTCATTTTAAAGCTCTTGGAGCGAGCTTCGATATAGCGAATTCTCAGCTTAATCCGACCGACGGTCTGCACGGCACGCTGCACGACGTTCAAGGTACTCTTGCTGTTTTGACTAAGTCCTTCTTGATCCCTCTCTCTACAAACTCGGACCCGAGGATAGGGGCTGGTCTTGTACCAGGCACCCAGGGACCCTTGGAGGTGACCCCGAGGAGAGGTTTTAAGTTTTATTAAGTCCTAATAGCTTGAGTTTATTAGGCCCTTACACCAACAGAGTTTTCCAAGAGATGTTAAGTTAGCAGGTGTTTCAAACAATCGTGGAGCAATCACACACTTGTGATTGAGTCTGCTTTGCAATTCGCCGCTAGGCTTGAAAGTTCCAGTACAGGACAGCCGTACTACCCGTTCGGCGCAGCTGAGCAGCTGTAGAATCAGACTTGGTGTGACACTTGGTGTGGGGTATGTCACCGCCAATGGGACGACCCACACTCTTTGCAATTTTTCTATGGGTCCATGATCCATCCTTATGGCTAGAATTCTCCCACTGCTCCACACCGTTGTTTTTACATTTCATCCTCCAAATTCACACGAGCCCTTCCATACTCCTAGTGTTATCTCACCTGTGCCTATTGCCTCCTCCTCCGCATCACACCTCCCTGGTTGGTGCTGACACACTGTCGGCTTGGTCGCTTGCACAAACACGCAAGCTAAAAATCTCAAGGGCACCCTGTATGCCGACATCTCCAAGCTCACCTCCCTCACCTTCATGTCAGTTTTCCTCCTCTCCTTTCTCTCTCTCACTCGCCTTTTCCTTTCTACCTGACGGGCTCCACCCGACCAGGCGGACCCGACCCGACCCGACCCAACTCTTGCATGTGGGTCAACCTGACCTGACCTTGGCCTGGGCAAATGACAACCTGAACCCTCTCTATAATGGGAAAAGTGGGACCTGGGTGCATGGTGCAGGAGAGATGTGATGGGAGCATCGGCCATGATCAGGCGTAAGTTATTCCACATGCTAGGTGATTCAAGGCCGCATGCTTCACGAGCATGCCAAAGACAAAGCAAAAGCCCTGCCAAAGCCTTTTGGTGACTGTTGGGTCCCGGGTGTTACTTGAAGCGACCTTGCTTAAGGGCACTTGCTTGAAGCACACTTACTGCGTGAGGTGTGTCAGGAGTGTATGAAAGGAGGACATCACAGCCAAAGCCCTTGGTGAATGTTGGGCCCCGGTTGTTGCTTGGAGCGCACTTGATTTGCGCAGATAATAGCTGGGCGTCCATTCCATACTGGTGGGAAAAGAGTGTCCCATGTGTGTGCTGTGTGCTGCCATGCTGTGTGCTGTGATACTGTATGCTGTAGTGCTCTCATCATATATTCTGTTATGCTGTTTGTGTCATTTCCTGTGCTGTAATGCCATGTCGCACCTGTACTGCCCTGTTTCCCAATCTGCCTGTCCTCAACCAGAAACTTAAGTTTCAATCTCCTCAGCGGTCGCTTGGACGCCTTCCTCTCCAGTGTCAAGGGGCTTACACAATTACAAGCCATGTGAGTAGTCAAGATAATGTGAGTAGTGAAGTGAGTGTGAGCAGTGAAGAGAGTGTGAGCAGTGAAGAGTGTGAGCAGGAGTGTGATTATTCAAGAGAAGTGAGTAGTCAAGGGCATATGAGTTGAGAATGATAGAAAACACAGCATGGTTGATGAACGGTGTAAGAAGACATGCACTCGGCTGTGGCAGGCAATAACAATTCATCCAAGTAGCTGCACCGCAAGTTCATGACCGGGGGCAGATTATTTCCAGCATTGACCTGGCAGATTGTTTTCACATTGTCCCAGAATTGAGTGATTGAGTGGCAATGTGTCATCAATCTGCCCACCAACTACCCTGCCATTACTTGGCAGATCACTTGTTTACAACTATTTTTCCGGCGAGGTCCCTTCGTTTCTCAAGGACTTCCCCTTACTATCGAGTCTGTAAGTAAAGTCACTCCATACCTTTCATGTCCTTGTCCCTGTGCCCACACTGCTTGTTATCTTCCACAATACCCAGCCCCTACACCGTCATCATGATTCACAGCCCCTCTTGTCCCGCCACCTCTGCTCTCCTCTGTTCTCTTGTCCACCCCTAACTCTGTGCCCGTTGCAGGGATCTTGCGTACAACTACCTCACTGGCACCATCCCACCCATGCCTGCAGCCATGTATATGTTACGCTTTCAGTACAACTTCATTTCAGACACGTCCAATGTTACCATATGTGGCGGAAAGCGCAACTGCCTTACGAATCCCTCCAAGAGCACCTATGGCGGAACCATCCAGCGACCGGCTGCTCAGTGCGCCATCTGCGGCACTACCAACGCCGTACCTCCCCTCTGCTGGGGTGCCGGTGGGGAGTGCGTGCCCGCTTCTGCTGCTAACATTGCAGCGGGCTTACATTGTGGAGCTATTCTGCCATTTTACTGCTCGGGTAACTCTCCTTTAACCCCTCAACGTGGGTGCAGCAGGCAGGGGTGTGTCTGGGCATGTGAACGAATCTGTGTGCTGCGTTGTGAGTGGCGTTTGTGTCAATCCGCCTTCTGTACTCATGCATCCATCTGCTTCTCCCATTGATGCTGTTGCTGCTGCTGCTGCTGCTGCGGCTCCTGATCATGATTGTGATTCACTCATCTGCCTACCTTCTAAATGGCCTAAACCTCCCTGTAATCTGATCTGCAGGCGGTCCTGTAACTGTCGTGTCACCTACCAGCGCTGCAGGTGTGTGGGAACTATTCCTTGTCATGTCGTCCGTGCACTGTCCATCAGTTGTACGTCTTTTGAGTCAATCTGCAATTCCAACTAGACGTGGGCTAAGTTCCAAAATGTGGTTTGGTTCGTTTCAAACCAAACTATTACGTTTATTAGGACTTTTTGTGATTTGAACAAATCGGTTCGTTTCAACTTCTTGGGTTGAGCTGCGTTAAATTGAACAATTTCAATGCCACAAAATTTTTGCGTGAAACCTTTAATGGTTTGTCAAAATCCAGATCAGCTGAAAGTTCCGTAGCTTTATTCAGTGTTCGCCTATGTCCAAAAGAATGTGATAAGTGTAGAATGAGGATCGGTGAACTTGAGGCACAATAAGAGAAGAACAATATATCCTCAGTAGGAAGATGGTACAAGCCTGAGAGGCTAGAGCAATGTCCTGTTCCAAGGATGAGTTCTAGAGAAGTGGGAAGCCACATATATGTGGCTGAACTCTTGAGGCTAGCTGCAGCACCTCAAAGCTGAGGGCAAGGCTAGCCAACCTTGCCAAGCTAGCAATTGAGGCCACATGTTGCACATGTGGGCCAGGCTGGAACAACAGCCTACATGGCAGCATGTGGCACACCATAGGGGCCAGCAAGGTGAGTATGGGATGGGTGGGCAGATGGCAATGCCAACTGTGACCACAGTTCACTGTGGGTGAGTGTGGTGGAGTGTGGGAATGTCATGTTGGGCATAATGTGAAGGGAAAGTGCAGCTGCTGAGATTTGAACCCGCGACCTCTAAGACCAAAGGTGAGAATCTACCCACTGGGACATTCTTGCTTGCACAACACCCCCCCTCAAGGATGTCCCCGGGGGAGGGTCCGTCAAGCGGAGACATGGGTGAGACCGAGAAGACCACGGATGTGAAGAAAAGGGTCACGGGGCAAAGGCTTGGTGCCAATGTCAGCGAGGTTGTCATGAGTAGGAACATAGTGAAGGGTGATGGAGTGGTCGGCAACATGATCGCGAATGAAATGGTGCTTGAAGTCGATGTGCTTGGCCTTGGGATGAAAGACGCCATCTTCCTTGGCGAGAATGATGGCACTATTGTTGTCACACGAGATATGGGTGGGGCCGGTTGGGGGAAGTCCAACCGCAGTAAGGAGTTAGGGAAGCCATAATGCCTCGTGCACCGTGGCGCCCAAAGAGTAATATTCAGCTTCACATGAAGAGGTAGCAACGACGGCTTGGCGTTAAGACTGCCAAGAGATGAGTGACGGACCGAGGAAGAACAAGTAGCATGTAACGGAGCGACGCAGCTCCCCCTCCGGTCCCCAAGAGGGGTCACACCAGCCATGAAGTTCGAGGGTGTCGGGAATGCCACCAAGGAGAAGCCCAAGGGAGGTAGTCCCTTTCAAGTAGCGAGCAACGCGTTTGGCAGCCGAGACGTGAGGAGTAGACCAATCGTGAAGGTGACGAGTAAGAACTCCAGCGCTATATGTGAGATCGGGACGGGTCCCCACCATGGCATACATAATGGATCCGACAAACGAGGTGTAAGGGAAGGAGGAGGAGTGCGGGGAGGAAGTCACGGGTGGCTGAAACTTTGTGTCCATGGGAGTGGCAGCGGGGTTTAGTGGAGAGAAGGAGTAGGTGCCTAGAATGGAGGTGATGAATTTGGATTGATGAAGGTGGAGAGTGCGGGAAGTTCGATCACGAGTGATGTGAAAGCCAAGGTAGTAGGAAAGAGGTCCGAGGTCACGAAGTTTGAAGCGAGATGAAAGGGCATGCTTGAATGAGGCAAGAAGAGAGGAGGAGGAGGAGAGAATGATGAGGTCATCAACATAGACGAGAAGCATGAAGAAGGATGCAGCTGTAGGCCGATAAGGTGAGTGAGGAGGAGCAATGAAGAGGCCGGGGTCCGCACGAGCAGCATGTTGGGTGCAAATTTACATTGCACGACATCCTGCCGTCTGTTTGTACGAGTATGCGTGTGCGAATGCATTTGGGTGTGAATGGAATGTTCGTGTGTTTGTTTGCTTTCGCAATTTTCGCTTGATGCATTTGCAGGTACTCGCACAATGTGCGCTTTGGCACAACATTGTACGCGCTATGAACAGTGCAAGCAGAAAGGACGAGCTCGCAAAGGAACCCAAGATAGAAGCTTTGCAGTTCGGTTGAGTTGATTGCGCAGATTCAGTTCTATCCAACTCGAAATTGTACTGTTTTGTTTGGTTAACTATAGTGTAGCAGGGAAGGCACTATAGGAGTACAATTTAGGTGAAGGTTGGATGTTGTTTGTCTGTATCTGCATGCTACAAGGCCAGGGGAAACCAGCGGAACCAGCATTTGGCTGGTTGGGCAAAGACAAAAACAGGTTCTGTTTTTAGAACCTGAACCTGGTTGTTGTTTTCCCAGGTTGGAAAAACAGAACCAGAGGTTGTTTACCAACCTACCACCTGCTATTTTGTCCAGCCAGGTTGGTTCTGTTGCTTGGAATTATTTGGGATCATCCCTGGTTGTTCCCAGGTTGATTCCCAAGGTCCTTGCTAGCTAGAACTATTTAATCCTTCTCTGTTTGTACCTGAATATAGTCAAATTGATTCAAGCGAATTCCTTCCTCGCTTGAATTTCGTTTCTACGCGGTTCGTTGGCGGAATGCTACCCGAGTCAACGCTAGTACGCTAGCGCTCCAACGCTAGGCAAACGCTGTCCGAGCCATAACTTAGTAATGGCAGAACTTTTCGCGAGGCAACTTGGCTCATTTTAAAGCTCTTGGAGCGAGCTTCGATATAGCGAATTCTCAGCTTAATCCGATCGACGGTCTGCACGGCACGCTGCGCGACGTTCAAGGTACTCTTGCTGTTTTGACTAAGTCCTTCTTGATCCCTCTCTCTACAAACTCGGACCCGAGGATAGGGGCTGGTCTTGTACCAGGCACCCAGGGACCCTTGGAGGTGACCCCGAGGAGAGGTTTTAAGTTTGATTAAGTCCTAATAGCTTGAGTTTATTAGGCCCTTACACCAACAAGCTGGTATCAGAGCTGCGTTATAGTGATCCTCGTTATAGGTAGCTATGGCGGGCAACACCTCGGCGGGAGCTGGTGAATCTTCAGCCCAAGATCGTAGCGGCAGCCAAGATTCTGGTCTTTCAGCGCCAAGGGGAGCGCGAACAAACCAGGGCTTGCTTGTCAAGGAGGTGCTGAAGAATTTCACCGTCGAGAAGTTCAATGCTCAGGCTATGATGATTGGGCCTGGAAAATGCAATTATATTTCCGTCAGATCGGTTTGCTGAAACTAATGATTGGGGAGGAGCCTAGACCGAGTGACCCCACGCTGCAGGAAGATTGGGACGAGCGCTCCTCGGCTGGCTACTATTTGATGTCGCAGAGTTTGGAGCTGAACCAGCGTCACCACGTCATGCACCTGCTGCCGGAGGTTGAATGCGGTCCGAAGGCGTGGACCGTGTTGAAGGAGCTGCACGCCCCGACCTCCGTTGTCGCAACGTTGATGCTGGAGAGGGAGCTGTCCGCGTTGCGCCTGAGCGAGGGAGAGCCGGTGCAACCAGTCCTGGACAAGATGCGCGACCTCTACGCGAAGTTGGCGACCGCGGGAATCACCTACCCGGAGCAGACCAAGTGCTTGAAGATGCTCTCGCTGCTGCCGGAATCGTGGCTTCAATTTACGAGCGGATTGAGCCTGCCGCAGAACCAGAGCTTGTGGACGCTCGAGTGGGTGCGGACGAAGATTCTGGAGGAGGACTTCCGTCGCCGCCAACTGAGGGGTGGAGACGACGGCAGCAGCGGCTACGGGATGCAAGGGAGCCGACGTGGCAGAGGACGTGGCTTCGGTGGTGCTGGACGCGGTGCAAAGAAAGACGACGACTCCAACGACCAACAAGGAGGTACCGGTTGGGGTCGCGGTGCAAAATCTGGACGTGGGGGCAAGTCGGGTGCTGGTGGCAAAATGAAAGGGAGTTGCTGGTATTGTGAGAAGGAAGGGCACCCCTGGTTTTTGTGCTATAAGAAACCCGATGGATGGACCCCCCAGAATCGTCACCAGGATGGCGGCGCGCGGAGGAACCAGAAAAACGGCGCCAACATGGTCGCTGATTCGTCCGACAACAACCCGAAGGGCAACGGCGGTGCGGAGAAGAAGAAGGAGCGCACCACGGGCCAATTCTTCCATGTGGGAGACAAGGGGGAGCAAGGAGACGCCTCTGCCAAAGTTGGAGCAGAGCTGCACCCCCTAGACTATTGGGTGTTGGACACAGGCGCTGCTTGGACGATGACGCCGCGCAAGGACCTGCTGGACGAAGTACGAGCTGCACCGATCAATGAAGTGTGCTCCGCCTCTGGACACATGTTGAAGGTGGCTGGTGCGGGACGAGCTGCGTTTAAGGGAGCGGATGGCAAGCCGGTGGTGCTGCACGACGTTCTCTTCGTCCCCGACCTGAAGGCCAACCTTATCTCCCTCCGTAAGCTTGGCAAGGCTGGGGTGAACACCAACACGGATGGGGCACGCACTTATAAGGGGCAGCTGGGCAATCGGGTGCTTTGGGATCTGCACGAGAGCAAGGACGTGTACAGATCTATGTGGCAGCTGCCGGCCCTGGCGTGGCATGGTGGGGGGCAGGCTGGAGAGGGGTCTGCATCCCAGGGGGAGTGCAATGCCGTTGGAGGGGTTGGTGTGAAAGTGTCGGCCAGGTCTGGGGAGACAGATTGGGCAACGGCACACCGGCGCTTAGGGCATGTGGCAATGCCTTTGCTGAAGCAGCTGGAGAAGGATGGAGCCGTTAAGGGTCTGAAGCTGAACGGACAGCCACCCGATGACAACTGTGAAATCTGTTTGCTTTCAAAGTTCACCCGTTTCCCTTTCCATAGTGTGGCTGGCAGGAGCAAGAAGCCTTTGGAGCTGGTCCACATGGACTTGGTGGGGCCGCTGCCGGTGCAAGGGCACAAGGGGGAGCGGTATTTTCTTACAATTGTGGATGACTGGAGCAGGCTGATGTGGGCGTATCCGCTGAAGCAGAAGGACCACGCCGCCTCCACGATACGGGACGATTGGCTGCCATTCGTGGAGAAGCAGGCGGAGTGTGTAGTGAAGCGGATTAGGACAGACCGGGGTGGTGAGTTCCTTGGAGCTGAAATGACGGCCTGGCTCAAGAAGCAGGGCATCCAGAGAGAGCTGACCACGGCTTATACCCCACAGTCCAATGGTGTAGCAGAACGGGCAAACCGGACCATTCTGGAGACAGCTAGGGCGCTGCTCATAGAATCTGGGCTGAGCAATTCTATGTGGCCTCATGCTGTCCGGCACGCCACTGTCGCTAGGAACAGGGTGCTCACCAAGGTTGGGGATGACTCGTGGGTGCCGTTGGAGAGGTGGCTTGGGAGGAAGCCACCGGTGGACATGCTGAGGGTGTTCGGTTGCATGGCAGTCGCCCACGTCCCCAAGACCTACCGCAGTAAGTTGGGGGCGAGTGCAATCTGGTGTGTGCATCTGGGGCTGGCTGCTGAGAGCAAGGGATGGCTGCTGTGGGAACCATCCAAGGGTGTGTTGTTTGACAGCAGGGATGTGAAATTCATTGAGGGCATGATGTATGGGAGCTGGGAGAAACAGCCGGAGGCAAGGGTGTCCCAGCAGATGGAGCAGATCACCATGCAGCTGGACCTGACTCCTAGTGTGTGGGAGGAGGGAGAGGAGGCAGCTGCTGGAAATGGCGATGGAGAGAAGGTACAGGAGGCATCTGCTGGTGGAGAAAATGGTGTGGAAACTGGCGGCAGCACTAGTGGAGCTGCTGGACCCGAGGGAGGAGAGAAGCAGCAGGGAAAAACTAAGAAGCCGAAGGGTGTCGTTATGAAGGGATGGGAGACACCCGTCTCCAGGCCAGGACGTACCCGTATGGCTACTAAGAAGCTGACTGCAGGAACTGATGCAGCAGAGCAGCAGCTTGGGACCGAAGAGGCATTGCTGATTCTACCTCATGGCTATGACCCGGATGAGGAGGATGAGCCTGCGTACTGTTTTCTTGCCCCTGCACCAGAGGAACCAGCTAGCATGGAGGAGGCATTAGCTGGACCAGATAGGGACAAGTGGCTGGCTTCTAGGGATGCTGAGTACCAGAGTCTGCTGGAGAATAGGACATGGGATCTGGTGGTGCTGCCTGATGGGAAGAAAGCGATACAATGCAAGTGGGTGCTGAGGATCAAGACCGATGACAAGGGGCAGGTCACCATCTACAAGAGTAGGCTGGTGGCGAAGGGGTTTATGCAGAAGGAGAAGCAGGACTTCAACGAGATCTTTGCTCCCACTGCCAAACCCCCTACCCTCCGTGTCTTGTTGGCAGATGCAGCTGTTAGTGGGAAATTCATCATTCAGATGGATATTTCAACGGCATTCCTGAATGGGATTTTAGAGGAGGATGTGTACATGACGCAGCCGCCTGGGTATGAGGATGATACGGGCAGGGTGTGCAAGCTCAACAAGTCCATCTACGGCTTGAAGCAGGCGCCACGCTGCTGGTACCAGAAGTTGGCAGCTGTTTTAGAGGAGATGGGATTCAGGACCAGCAGCTGTGATGAGAGCCTCTTTCTCAAGGGCGAGGGGGAGAAGCTGGTGCTGTTTCTGGTCTATGTGGACGACATTCTTCTCTTCAGCAGCAGCATGAAGGAGATCCAGAAAGTGCAGCAGCAACTGATGGAAAACTTCAAGTGCAAGAACCTTGGGGAGGTAAAGTACTACCTCGGGATGCACGTGGAGAGGGATCCAGATCACAGGTGGTTGAAGCTGCACCAGGAGAAGTTCATCAAGGAGCTGGGGGAGAAGTATGGGATTGAGAATGAGCGCAAGGTTGCAACTCCCCTGCCAGCAGAATTCAAGCTTGTGAAGGCTGCAGAGGATGAAGGGGTTGAAGCTGAAGAGCAGCAGCAATTTCAGTCCTTGGTGGGCAGCCTCTTGTACGCAGCAGTTCACACGAGGCCCGACATCTCTTTCTCGGTTGGGCAGCTGGCTAGGGTGGTGCAGAATCCATCAGAGGAGCAGGTGGATGCAGCTGAGCGTGTGGTGAAGTACCTGAACTCTCACCCAAGCATTGGAGTTCAATACTCCGCATCTGCACAGGTGAAGCAGAAAGGGGTGGAGGTGCTGAAAGAGAAGGGGGAGAGGCTTGGAGAAGGCAAGCTATTTCTCACTTGCTTTACCGATGCTACATGGGCTTCTGAGAAGGAGGATTCCTCATCTGTGGGAGGATACATCTGCGTAGTTGGGGGAGGACCTGTTAGTTGGAGGTCCAAGAAGCAGACGGAGACGGCACTCTCTTCCGTAGAATCAGAGTACATGGCGATGTTCCATGGGGTGAAGGAGGTGATTTGGCTGAGGAGGCTGTTAGAGGAGATTGGCCAGGAGCAGAAAGTTGCTACGCCGCTGTTTTGTGATAGCAAGGGGGCTCTTGGGATGGCCAGAAACGCTGTGCTTCATGGGCTGAACAAGCACATGCGTATCAAGTGGCACTGGCTGCGTAAGGAGGTGAAGAGGGGGACGGTGCATCCGATCTACATCAAGACTCACCAGCAGCCAGCAGACTTTCTCACCAAGAGGCTTGCGGATGAGCCTCATTGGCGTTGTGTGCGCATGAGTGGAATGAGCATGAACTAGCATGGAATGATGGGGATGCAGCCGGCAGGCTGAGGGGGAGTGTGTTGGGTGCAAATGCACATTGCACGACATCCTGCCGTCTGTTTGTACGAGTATGCGTGTGCGAATGCATTTGGGTGTGAATGGAATGTTCGTGTGTTTGTTTGCTTTCGCAATTTTCGCTTGATGCATTTGCAGGTACTCGCGCAATGTGCGCTTTGGCACAACATTGTACGCGCTATGAACAGTGCAAGCAGAAAGGACGAGCTCGCAAAGGAACCCAAGATGGAAGCTTTGCAGTTCGGTTGAGTTGATTGCGCAGATTCAGTTCTATCCAACTCGAAATTGTACCGTTTTGTTTGGTTAACTATAGTGTAGCAGGGAAGGCACTATAGGAGTACAATTTAGGTGAAGGTTGGATGTTGTTTGTCTGTATCTGCATGCTACAAGGCCAGGGGAAACCAGCGGAACCAGCATTTGGCTGGTTGGGCAAAGACAAAAACAGGTTCTGTTTTTAGAACCTGAACCTGGTTGTTGTTTTCCCAGGTTGGAAAAACAGAACCAGAGGTTGTTTACCAACCTACCACCTGCTATTTTGTCCAGCCAGGTTGGTTCTGTTGCTTGGAATTATTTGGGATCATCCCTGGTTGTTCCCAGGTTGATTCCCAAGGTCCTTGCTAGCTAGAACTATTTAATCCTTCTCTGTTTGTACCTGAATATAGTCAAATTGATTCAAGCGAATTCCTTCCTCGCTGGAATTTCGTTTCTACGCGGTTCGTTGGCGGAATGCTACCCGAGTCAACGCTAGTACGCTAGCGCTCCAACGCTAGGCAAACGCTGTCCGAGCCATAACTTAGTAATGGCAGAACTTTTCGCGAGGCAACTTGGCTCATTTTAAAGCTCTTGGAGCGATCTTCGATATAGCGAATTCTCAGCTTAATCCGATCGACGGTCTGCACGGCACGCTGCGCGACGTTCAAGGTACTCTTGCTGTTTTGACTAAGTCCTTCTTGATCCCTCTCTCTACAAACTCGGACCCGAGGATAGGGGCTGGTCTTGTACCAGGCACCCAGGGACCCTTGGAGGTGACCCCGAGGAGAGGTTTTAAGTTTGATTAAGTCCTAATAGCTTGAGTTTATTAGGCCCTTACACCAACACAGCAAAGAGGTGAAAGGCAGCAAGCTCCTCACGAAGCTTGCGGTACCAGCATCGCGGTGCTTGCTTTAACCCGTACAGCGGTTTGTGCAAAAGACAAACTTGCTCAACACCATGGACCGCCGGAAGTTCATAACCGGGAGGCTGCATCATGTAGAGAATCTCATCAAGGGTGCCGTTGAGGAAGGAGTTGGAGATGTCCAGCTGATGGACTTCCAGGTTGAAAGCGGCAGCTATGGTGAGAAACAAGCGGAGGGTGGCGAAGCGGACGGTAGGAGCAAAGGTGTTATGAAAATCAACACCATCACGTTGCTTGAAGCCTTTGACAACAAGGCGGGCTTTGCGGTATTCAATAGAACCATCAGCATTCTCCTTGACCTTGAAAATCCATTTGCATGGAATCGGCTTGCACTTGGGTGGTCGAGGAACAATGCTGTATGTGTCATTAGCATGCAAGGCAGCGAGTTCCGCATCAGCAGCCTTGATCCATTCAGCAGCATCAGGGCCGGTACGAGCCTCATGAATGGTTTGAGGTTCGTAATGATGGTGAAGGGCAGCATTGGCAGAGGTTTTGGAAAGAGGAGGAAGAGTGAAGTCAATGGGTTCGAAAGGGGATGGTAAGACCTTGAGCAAGGAGAAAAGGGAAGGATTGTGAAGAGTTGAAGGGGATGGTGGTGAGGAGCGAGTCGTGCAATGGGGAGGAGGAGGCGAAGAGGGAGGAGAGAAGGATGGAAGGTGAAAGTCTTGCGGCGTCGAGGGCAGAGGAAGGTTGGAAAACAATGGAGGAGGAGAAGATGTGGCTGGTGCGGGCAGGTTTGGGGATTGTGGGTGGGGGTTGGTGGAGGAGGGTATGGTGGGGGAAGGAGAGGGAGGGGAGGTTGGGGCCAAGGAAGAAGGGTGTGGAGGAGGAGGTAGTGAGGATGATGTGGGTGGAGATGACGATGGAGGATCGCGAGGATCGTCGAAAGGCGGTGCAGAGGGCTCCATGAAGATGACATCACGAGAGAGGATGACACGGTGCTGAGATGGGATATAGATGCGGTAAGCTTTGGTGCCATCGAGATGACCATATCCAACCATGATGCCGGCCGTGCTTCGGCCGTCGAGCTTAGAACGCCGTTGGGAAGGAATGAGGATCGAGACGGGTGAACCGAAGATGCGGAGGTGTGAGACATCCGGACGTATACCGGTCCATATTTCCATGGGAGTCTTACCCCGACTAATGGCGTGATTACAGTGATAGGCAGCAGTAAGAGCGGCTTCACCCCACCAGCCTTTGTCCATGTGTGCGTTATGGAGCATGGAACGGACCATCTCAAGTAAAGTCCGGTTGGCGCGCTCAGCTACTCCATTTTGCTCAGGTGTGTATGGCGTGGAGAGGTGGCGAGCGATGCCATGAGCTGTAAGGAATGAAGTGAAGGCTTTGGAAGTGAACTCCAAGGCACCGTCAGAGCGAAAGGCTTTGATGGTGTGTGGGGAATGCATGTTGTGCACCCGAGTGACGTAAGCCTTGAAGCATGAAAATGCCTCCGACCGGTGGCATAGAAGATACACTGTAATGTGGCGGGAGTAGTCATCGATGAAGGTGAGAAGGTAGCGAGCGCCGCCAATGGTGGTTCCATATGAAAACGGTCCAGCAATATCCAAGTGAATGAGTTGGAGTGGTGCTGTGGTGGGAGAATGGGACACGCCAAACGGCTGACGTGTTTGTTTCCCACGATAGCACGAGATGCAGGGGGGAATCGAGGTGGAGGAGAGGTGAAGACCGGTGACCAGCTGCTGCCGATGAAGTGTTGACAAGTCCTGCATGTTGAGATGCCCGAAACGACGATGCCAGAGGTACGAGGAGGTGGTGGTGGAGGCTGGACATGCCGTTGGCTTGATAGAAGGAGCAGCACTGCTCCCATGATGCAGTTGAAGATAAAACAGGTTGTTGCGGGTGTAACCCTCGCAAATAGGAGCGTCATCAGCTGTGAGAACAACGCGCCCAGCAGCGGGGAACGAGACGGCAACGCCCGCAGCACCAAGTGCACGAACAGAGAGCAGGTTGTGAACTGATGAAGGGAGAAATAGAATGTTGTCCAGTTGAATGGTGGTTTCCGATGTTCGCGACTGAAGAGTAGCCACCACCGTGCCGACTCCCAAGACCTTGTAAGTCTCTCCCCCACCAAAACGAACAAGGATATCTTCATTGGGCTTCAGTAGAGTCGAAAACAGCGAACGATCCGAGCAGATATGGGAGGTGTCAAACATATATGCTGCATATTGTCTAGGCTGTAGTGGGGTAGCCCATATGGGGTACAGCCCAATTAGGGTTTACTACTTGTACTCCTGCATGCTGCTAGTTCATCCATTCCTGCTGCTAGATTCTGACATGGTTTCAGAGCACTAAGGTCCGTAGGACCGTTTTTTTTTTTCGGGCCCACCTACCGCTGCGGTTACCGCGCTACCCCACGTACCTGCCTGCCTTGCCTTGCCTTGTGACGTGCTGCACTATGTGCGCCGTCCAGCAGCCCTAGCGCTGCCTCCTGCTGCCCTAGGCCAGCGCGCTGCCCCTAGAGGCCCGTAAGGCCCACGCGCCGCCCCTAGAGGCCCGTAAGGCCCGCGCAGCCTGCTGCAGCCGCGCGCAGCCCGCACAGAGCCCGCGCAGCCCGCGCCGAGCCGCGCGCAGCCCGCTGCAGCCGCGCGCAGCCCGCACAGAGCCCACGCAGCCCGCGCCGAGCCGCGCACAGCCCGCTGCAGCCGCGCGCAGCCCGCTGCAGCCGCGCGCAGCCCGCACCGAGCCGCGCGCAGCCCGCTGCAGCCGCGCGCAGCCCGCAGCTGCCGCGCGCAGCCCGCGCCGAGCCCACGCAGCCCGCGTCGAGCCGCGCGCGGCCTGCTACGGCCTCGCGAGGCCCGCGCGCGGCCCGCAGCAGCCCGCGCCGAGCCGCGCGCGGCCTGCTACTGCCTCGCGCGGCCCGCGCGCGGCCCGCAACAGCCCGCGCCGAGCCGCGCGCGGCCCGCTACTGCCTAGCGCGGCCGCGCGCGGCCTGCAGCAGCTCAGCGTGCTATCAGCGCAGCCCGCGCCGAGCCGCGCGCGGCCCTCTGCCTCGGCCACGACCTGCCGCTGATGCGGACCCGCCCTGCAGCTACCACGGCCCCGACCTGCCGCTGATGCGGCCCCGCCCTGCAGCTGCCACGGCCCCGACCTGCCGCTGACGCGGCCCCACCCTGCTACTGCCGCTGAAGCGGCCCCGCCCTGCAGCTGCTTCGGCCCTGCTCTGCAGCCGGTTTTGCGGCCCCGACGCCGCCGCTGTCGTGCGCCTACTCGGCCGCCGCCCGTCGAGCGCCGGCCCTGCTCGCCCGGTGAGCGCCTGCTCTCCCAGCCTTTGGTGAGCGCCTGCCTGCCTGCCTGACGGCCTGCCTGTCTGCCTGCCTGCCTGCCGGCCTGGCTGCCTGCCTACCTGCCGGCCTGCCTGCCTGCCTGCCTGCCTGCCTGCGCGACTGCCTGCCTGCCTGCCGGCCTGCCTGCCGGCCTGCCTGCCTGTCTGCCTGCCTGCCTGCCTGCCTGCCTGCCTGCCTGTCTGCCTGCCTGCCTGCCTGCCTGCCTGCCTGCCTGCCTGCCTGCCTGCTTGCTTGCCTGCCTGCCGCGCCTGCCTTGCCCGCGCTACTGCTGCTGCTACTGCTACTGGCAGGTGGCCAGATGCAGCTCCAGCGACGTTCACGCGAGCCTCTGACGCCCCAGCAGCTTAGTGAGTGGTATACTAGCTGGGGTTGTCGCAGTAGCCGTCGTAGCTGTCGCCCTGGAGCTGGTCAGTTGGGAGCGTCTGGCAGTGGCCAGCTGCAGCTGCAGGGGCGTCCACGTGAGACACTTACGCCTCGGCAGCTCCAGGAGTGGTACGCTCAGTGTAGCAGGTCTACGCGTACAGTTCGCTGCCCGTACGTCATTCGCACAGGTGCTAGGACTGGTCAGCCTTGTGGGACGCTTGGTCACACACAGTCCCGCTGCTTCGCCCGTCTGAGCGACGACTGGCGCACAGTGTTTGGCGACGAGGCTGAGCTCCCCACCTGGCTGGAGCTGCATGGACAGAGGGTAGATATCTTTGCGCTTGACTATGATGCTATTCTCACTGCCATGTATGCATTGCCGTCTAGTGCTGATCGTGCCTGTTATTTGTGCGTACCGCCTGACCCTGGTGAGGCTGCTGCTCTAGGTGCTAGTGCGTCTCCTGCTCTAGGTGCTGGTGAGGCTGCTGCTCTCGGTGCTAGTACGTCTACTGCTCTAGGTACTGGTGAGGCCGTGGCTTCAGGTGCTGGTGAGTCTGCTCTCTCTGGTACTGCGCCAACTACGGTCTCGCACACCTTCACCCTTGACTCAGGAGCTTCTCGCTCCTTCTTTCGCGACTGCACCACACTCACGCCGCTTAGTCGGCCAGTTCCAGTCTCCCTGGCGGACCCCTCCGGGGGTCCAGTCCTTGCCCACTACTCCACGGTTCTGCCGTGTCCGGCCGTCCCGTCCGGCTCGCTGTCAGGTCTTTACCTCCCCTCGTTCTCTACGAACTTGGTGAGTGGAGCTGACCTCCAGGATCGGGAGGTTGACCAGTTCACTCCTGCGAGTCAGCGAGTGACTCACTGTACGTGTGCTAGGACGGGCCGGCACTTGGCCACGTTCACCCGTGCACCTGGCTCGAGTCTGTACACACTGACCACTGAGTCCCCTCAGGTAGCTGCGTTTGCGTCTACGTCTGGTCAGCTGGCGGCCCCCTGCGAGTGTCGCGCTTTGTCGCACGACACTCTCCTGTGGCACCACCGTCTTGGTCACCCCTCCTTGCCTCGCCTGCGTAGCATGCACTCTCGCTCCCTGGTCTCTGGTCTTCCCAGGTCTCTGCCTGCCCTCCCTCCCTTGCCTGCGCCGCCCTGCATTCCTTGCGTCAAGGGGCGGCAGCGCGCCGCTTCTCACTCCTCCTCGTTTCCTCCCACAGAGGCTCCACTGCAGACGCTCCACCTGGACGTGTGGGGCCCAGCCCGCGTCCAGGGACAGGGCCGCGAGCGGTACTTCCTGCTGGTTGTCGACGACTACACGCGTTACACCACGGTCTTCCCCTTGCAGAGCAAGGGGGACGTCCCTGATGTTTTGATCCCTTGGATCCGCGCTGTTCGTCTCCAGCTCCGCGAGCGGTTCTGGCGGGACTTTCCTGTCCTGCGTCTGCACTCTGACAGAGGTGGTGAGTTCTCCTCTGACCTCTTGGCAGCCTACTGTGCGGAGCACGGCATCACCCAGTCGTTCACGCTTCCGGCCTCTCCACAGCAGAATGGGGTTGCTGAGCGTCGCATTGGCTTAGTCATGGAGGTCGCTCGTACCTCCATGATCCATGCGGCTGCCCCCCATTTCCTGTGGCCGTTTGCGGTCCGGTACGCCGCGCATCAGCTCAACCTCTGGCCCCGTGTCTCCTTGCTGGAGACCTCGCCCACACTGCTGTGGACGGGGAAGGTTGGTGATGCGTCGCGTTTCCGGGTCTGGGGTGCTCGTGCCTTTGTCCGCGATACCACCGCGGACAAGCTCTCCGCCCGCGCTGTTCCCTGTGTCTTCCTTGGCTTTGTCCCTGACGCGCCTGGTTGGCAGTTTTACCATCCCACCTCGCGCCGTGTCTTTGCATCTCAGGACGTCACGTTCGACGAGTCGGTTCCCTTTTACTGTCTCTTCCCCTACCGCACTGCCCCGCTCCCCCCCCGCCGCTCTTCCTCGCTCCAGGTGCTCCCCAGGTAGACCCCCTCCCCACTCCTGGTCCTGCTCCTTCAGGTGTTTCTCAGGTAGACCCTCCTCCCTTGACTGCGCCGGTTGAGGTCACTGGTGACTCAGGTCCTACTGAGGGTGGTCCTTCTCGGGGTGCTACTTCTAGGGGTGCTGAGCCTGGGGGTGCGGAGCCTGGGGGTGCTGAGCCTGGGGGTGCTGAGCCTGACCGTGCGGAGCTTGAGGGTGTGGAGCCTGGTGGTGCTGAGCCTGAGTGTGAGGGGTCTGGGGGTGCTGAGCTTGGCGGTACTGACGCTGGAGGTTCTGGAGCTACTGAGGGTGCTGGCGCTGGAGGTTCGGGAGCTGCTGGAGGGCCTAGTACTGGTGGCGCTGGAGCTGGAGGTTCTGGAGCTGCTGAGGGTGCTCGTGCTGGAGGTTCTGGAGCCGCTGGAGGTACTGGTGCTGAGGGTACTGACACCGGAGGTTCTGGAGCCGTTGGGGGTGCGGGCGCTGAGGGTTCTGAGTCTGCTGTTGCGCGGTCTCCTTGGAGTAGCCGCCTTCGTCCACGTGTGCCTCTCACCCCACAGCAGCTGCAGGACTGGTACGGTCGCCGTCAGCGTCGCGCTGCTGGAGCTAGGAGTGGTGCTGGTCCTTTGTCTACTGGAGGTGCTGGAGTCGCTGGTTCTGGAGGTGCTCGTGCTGGAGACACTGAGGCTGGAGACCCTGGGACTGGAGGTGCTGGTTCTGGGGGTGCTGCTGCTGGAGACACTGAGGCTGGAGACCCTGGGACTGGAGGTGCTGGGTCTGGGGGTGCTGCTGCTGGAGACACAGAGGTTGGAGACCCTGGGACTGGGGGTGTCGGCTCTGGGACTGGAGCTTCTGGAGCTGCTGGAGGTACGGGAGCTGCTGGAGGTACTGGAGCTGCTGGAGGCACTGGAGCTCTGCCGCCGTCTCTGCCGTCGCCTGACTCTGCTCTTCGTCAGGTTGTTACTCTCCCGTCGTCTACTGGTCTTCCGTTACAGACTGGCTCACCGCTACCTGCTCCCTCTCCTTACACTGAGCAGACAGGCAGTCCTGCTACGCGTCGTGAGCCTGCGTCACGTCCTGTCTCGCCTGTTCGTTCTGGTCGTACCGTTCGTCGTGTCGCTCGTGCGCGTCAGCCGGCTGTCCCCAGCGCACACCTTGTTGTCCGTCGTCCTTCCTCTACTCCGCAGCCTGTTCCTCTGCCGTCTCCCCCTGCGTCCTCTCTGCCTGCCGTTCCGGACCCTGAGTCTGACCGGTTTCGTACTAAGCACCCTACTGTCACGCGTCTCCTAGCCACTGTTGTCACTGACCCGTCGTTTGAGTCTACTGCTGCGTCTGCCTTGGTCGCTGAGCTTGTTGACTTTGCTGCTGCCTGTCGTCTAGACTATGTTGGGTGCAAATGCACATTGCACGACATCCTGCCGTCTGTTTGTACGAGTATGCGTGTGCGAATGCATTTGCGTGTGAATGGTGTGTTCGTGTGTTTGTTTGCTTTAGCATTTTTCGCTTGATGCATTTGCAGGTACTCGCGCAATGTGCGCTTCGGCACAACATTGTACGCGCTATGAACAGTGCAAGCAGAAAGGACGAGCTCGCAAAGGAACCCAAGATGGAAGCTTTGCAGTTCGGTTGAGTTGATTGCGCAGATTCAGTTCTATCCAACTCGGAATTGTACTGTTTTGTTTGGTTAACTATAGTGTAGCAGGGAAGGCACTATAGGGGTACAATTTAGGTGAAGGTTGGATGTTGTTTGTCTGTATCTGCATGCTACAAGGCCAGGGGAAACCAGCGGAACCAGCATTTGGCTGGTTGGGCAAAGACAAAACAGGTTCTGTTTTTAGAACCTGAACCTGGTTGTTGTTTTCCCAGGTTGGAAAAACAGAACCAGAGGTTGTTTACCAACCTACCACCTGCTATTTTGTCCAGCCAGGTTGGTTCTGTTGCTTGGAATTATTTGGGATCATCCCTGGTTGTTCCCAGGTTGATTCCCAAGGTCCTTGCTAGCTAGAACTATTTAATCCTTCTCTGTTTGTACCTGAATATAGTCAAATTGATTCATGTGAATTCCTTCCTCGCTGGAATTTCGTTTCTACGCGGTTCGTTGGCGGAATGCTACCCGAGTCAACGCTAGTACGCTAGCACTCTAATGCTAGGCAAACACCGTCTGAGCCATAACTTCGTAATGGCAGAACTTTTCGCGAGGCAACTTGGCTCATTTTAAAGCTCTTGGAGCGAGCTTCGATATAGCGAATTCTCAGCTTAATCCGATCGACGGTCTGCACGGCACGCTGCGCGACGTTCAAGGTGCTCTTGCTGTTTTGACTAAGTCCTTCTTGATCCCTCTCTCTACAAACTCGGACCCGAGGATAGGGGCTGGTCTTGTACCAGGCACCCAGGGACCCTTGGAGGTGACCCCGAGGAGAGGTTTTAAGTTTGATTAAGTCCTAATAGCTTGAGTTTATTAGGCCCTTACACCAACAAGCTGGTATCAGAGCTGCGTTATAGTGATCCTCGTTATAGGTAGCTATGGCGGGCAACACCTCGGCGGGAGCTGGTGAATCTTCAGCCCAAGATCGTAGCGGCAGCCAAGATTCTGGTCTTTCAGCGCCAAGGGGAGCGCGAACAAACCAGGGCTCGCTTGTCAAGGAGGTGCTGAAGAATTTCACCGTCGAGAAGTTCAATGGTGAGGGCTATGATGATTGGGCCTGGAAAATGCAATTATATTTCCGTCAGATCGGTTTGCTGAAACTAATGATTGGGGAGGAGCCTAGACCGAGTGACCCCACGCTGCAGGAAGATTGGGACGAGCGCTCCTCGGCTGGCTACTATTTGATGTCGCAGAGTTTGGAGCTGAACCAGCGTCACCACGTCATGCACCTGCTGCCGGAGGTTGAATGCGGTCCGAAGGCGTGGACCGTGTTGAAGGAGCTGCACGCCCCGACCTCCGTTGTCGCAACGTTGATGCTGGAGAGGGAGCTGTCCGCGTTGCGCCTGAGCGAGGGAGAGCCGGTGCAACCAGTCCTGGACAAGATGCGCGACCTCTATGCGAAGTTGGCGACCGCGGGAATCACCTACCCGGAGCAGACCAAGTGCTTGAAGATGCTCTCGCTGCTGCCAGAATCGTGGCTTCAATTTACGAGCGGATTGAGCCTGCCGCAGAACCAGAGCTTGTGGACGCTCGAGTGGGTGCGGACGAAGATTCTGGAGGAGGACTTCCGTCGCCGCCAACTGAGGGGTGGAGACGACGGCAGCAGCGGCTACGGGATGCAAGGGAGCCGACGTGGCAGAGGACGTGGCTTCGGTGGTGCTGGACGCGGTGCAAAGAAAGACGACGACTCCAACGACCAACAAGGAGGTACCGGTTGGGGTCGCGGTGCGAAATCTGGACGTGGGGGCAAGTCGGGTGCTGGTGGCAAAATGAAAGGGAGTTGCTGGTATTGTGAGAAGGAAGGGCACCCCTGGTTTTTGTGCTATAAGAAACCCGATGGATGGACCCCCCAGAATCGTCACCAGGATGGCGGCGCGCGGAGGAACCAGAAAAACGGCGCCAACATGGTCGCTGATTCGTCCGACAACAACCCGAAGGGCAACGGCGGTGCGGAGAAGAAGAAGGAGCGCACCGCGGGCCAATTCTTCCATGTGGGAGACAAGGGGGAGCAAGGAGACGCCTCTGCCAAAGTTGGAGCAGAGCTGCACCCCCTAGACTATTGGGTGTTGGACACAGGCGCTGCTTGGACGATGACGCCGCGCAAGGACCTGCTGGACGAAGTACGAGCTGCACCGATCAATGAAGTGTGCTCCGCCTCTGGACACATGTTGAAGGTGGCTGGTGCGGGACGAGCTGCGTTTAAGGGAGCGGATGGCAAGCCGGTGGTGCTGCACGACGTTCTCTTCGTCCCCGACCTGAAGGCCAACCTTATCTCCCTCCGTAAGCTTGGCAAGGCTGGGGTGAACACCAACACGGATGGGGCACGCACTTATAAGGGGAAGCTGGGCAATCGGGTGCTTTGGGATCTGCACGAGAGCAAGGACGTGTACAGATCTATGTGGCAGCTGCCGGCCCTGGCGTGGCATGGTGGGGGGCAGGCTGGAGAGGGGTCTGCATCCCAGGGGGAGTGCAATGCCGTTGGAGGGGTTGGTGTGAAAGTGTCGGCCAGATCTGGGGAGACAGATTGGGCAACGGCACACCGGTGCTTAGGGCATGTGGCAATGCCTTTGCTGAAGCAGCTGGAGAAGGATGGAGCCGTTAAGGGTCTGAAGCTGAACGGACAGCCACCCGATGACAACTGTGAAATCTGTTTGCTTTCAAAGTTCACCCGTTTCCCTTTCCATAGTGTGGCTGGCAGGAGCAAGAAGCCTTTGGAGCTGGTCCACATGGACTTGGTGGGGCCGCTGCCGGTGCAAGGGCACAAGGGGGAGCGGTATTTTCTTACAATTGTGGATGACTGGAGCAGGCTGATGTGGGCGTATCCGCTGAAGCAGAAGGACCACGCCGCCTCCACGATACGGGACGATTGGCTGCCATTCGTGGAGAAGCAGGCGGAGTGTGTAGTGAAGCGGATTAGGACAGACCGGGGTGGTGAGTGTTGGGTGCAAATGCACATTGCACGACATCCTGCCGTCTGTTTGTACGAGTATGCGTGTGCGAATGCATTTGCGTGTGAATGGTGTGTTCGTGTGTTTGTTTGCTTTCGCATTTTTCGCTTGATGCATTTGCAGGTACTCGCGCAATGTGCGCTTTGGCACAACATTGTATGCGCTATGAACAGTGCAAGCAGGAAGGACGAGCTCGCAAAGGAACCCAAGATGGAAGCTTTGCAGTTCGGTTGAGTTGATTGCGCAGATTCAGTTCTATCCAACTCGGAATTGTACTGTTTTGTTTGGTTAACTATAGTGTAGCAGGGAAGGCACTATAGGGGTACAATTTAGGTGAAGGTTGGATGTTGTTTGTCTGTATCTGCATGCTACAAGGCCAGGGGAAACCAGCGGAACCAGCATTTGGCTGGTTGGGCAAAGACAAAACAGGTTCTGTTTTAGAACCTGAACCTGGTTGTTGTTTTCCCAGGTTGGAAAAACAGAACTAGAGGTTGTTTACCAACCTACCACCTGCTATTTTGTCCAGCCAGGTTGGTTCTGTTGCTTGGAATTATTTGGGATCATCCCTGGTTGTTCCCAGGTTGATTCCCAAGGTCCTTGCTAGCTAGAACTATTTAATCCTTCTCTGTTTGTACCTGAATATAGTCAAATTGATTCAAGCGAATTCCTTCCTCGCTGGAATTTCGTTTCTGCGCTATTCGACGGCGGAATGCTACCCGAGTCAACGCTAGTATGCTAGCACTCCAACGCTAGGCAAACGCTGTCCGAGCCATAACTTAGTAATGGCAGAATTTTTCGCGAGGCAACTTGGCTCATTTTAAAGCTCTTGGAGCGAGCTTCGATATAGCGAATTCTCAGCTTAATCCGATCGACGGTCTGCACGGCACGCTGCGCGACGTTCAAGGTACTCTTGCTGTTTTGACTAAGTCCTTCTTGATCCCTCTCTCTACAAACTCGGACCCGAGGATAGGGGCTGGTCTTGTACCAGGCACCCAGGGACCCTTGGAGGTGACCCCGAGGAGAGGTTTTAAGTTTGATTAAGTCCTAATAGCTTGAGTTTATTAGGCCCTTACACCAACAAGCTGGTATCAGAGCTGCGTTATAGTGATCCTCGTTATAGGTAGCTATGGCGGGCAACACCTCGGCGGGAGCTGGTGAATCTTCAGCCCAAGATCGTAGCGGCAGCCAAGATTCTGGTCTTTCAGTGCCAAGGGGAGCGCGAACAAACCAGGGCTCGCTTGTCAAGGAGGTGCTGAAGAATTTCACCGTCGAGAAGTTCAATGGTGAGGGCTATGATGATTGGGCCTGGAAAATGCAATTATATTTCCGTCAGATCGGTTTGCTGAAACTAATGATTGGGGAGGAGCCTAGACCGAGTGACCCCACGCTGCAGGAAGATTGGGACGAGCGCTCCTCGGCTGGCTACTATTTGATGTCGCAGAGTTTGGAGCTGAACCAGCGTCACCACGTCATGCACCTGCTGCCGGAGGTTGAATGCGGTCCGAAGGCGTGGACCGTGTTGAAGGAGCTGCACGCCCCGACCTCCGTTGTCGCAACGTTGATGCTGGAGAGGGAGCTGTCCGCGTTGCGCCTGAGCGAGGGAGAGCCGGTGCAACCAGTCCTGGACAAGATGCGCGACCTCTATGCGAAGTTGGCGACCGCGGGAATCACCTACCCGGAGCAGACCAAGTGCTTGAAGATGCTCTCGCTGCTGCCAGAATCGTGGCTTCAATTTACGAGCGGATTGAGCCTGCCGCAGAACCAGAGCTTGTGGACGCTCGAGTGGGTGCGGACGAAGATTCTGGAGGAGGACTTCCGTCGCCGCCAACTGAGGGGTGGAGACGACGGCAGCAGCGGCTACGGGATGCAAGGGAGCCGACGTGGCAGAGGACGTGGCTTCGGTGGTGCTGGACGCGGTGCAAAGAAAGACGACGACTCCAACGACCAACAAGGAGGTACCGGTTGGGGTCGCGGTGCGAAATCTGGACGTGGGGGCAAGTCGGGTGCTGGTGGCAAAATGAAAGGGAGTTGCTGGTATTGTGAGAAGGAAGGGCACCCCTGGTTTTTGTGCTATAAGAAACCCGATGGATGGACCCCCCAGAATCGTCACCAGGATGGCGGCGCGCGGAGGAACCAGAAAAACGGCGCCAACATGGTCGCTGATTCGTCCGACAACAACCCGAAGGGCAACGGCGGTGCGGAGAAGAAGAAGGAGCGCACCGCGGGCCAATTCTTCCATGTAGGAGACAAGGGGGAGCAAGGAGACGCCTCTGCCAAAGTTGGAGCAGAGCTGCACCCCCTAGACTATTGGGTGTTGGACACAGGCGCTGCTTGGACGATGACGCCGCGCAAGGACCTGCTGGACGAAGTACGAGCTGCACCGATCAATGAAGTGTGCTCCGCCTCTGGACACATGTTGAAGGTGGCTGGTGCGGGACGAGCTGCGTTTAAGGGAGCGGATGGCAAGCCGGTGGTGCTGCACGACGTTCTCTTCGTCCCCGACCTGAAGGCCAACCTTATCTCCCTCCGTAAGCTTGGCAAGGCTGGGGTGAACACCAACACGGATGGGGCACGCACTTATAAGGGGAAGCTGGGCAATCGGGTGCTTTGGGATCTGCACGAGAGCAAGGACGTGTACAGATCTATGTGGCAGCTGCCGGCCCTGGCGTGGCATGGTGGGGGGCAGGCTGGAGAGGGGTCTGCATCCCAGGGGGAGTGCAATGCCGTTGGAGGGGTTGGTGTGAAAGTGTCGGCCAGATCTGGGGAAACAGATTGGGCAACGGCACACCGGCGCTTAGGGCATGTGGCAATGCCTTTGCTGAAGCAGCTGGAGAAGGATGGAGCCGTTAAGGGTCTGAAGCTGAACGGACAGCCACCCGATGACAACTGTGAAATCTGTTTGCTTTCAAAGTTCACCCGTTTCCCTTTCCATAGTGTGGCTGGCAGGAGCAAGAAGCCTTTGGAGCTGGTCCACATGGACTTGGTGGGGCCGCTGCCGGTGCAAGGGCACAAGGGGGAGCGGTATTTTCTTACAATTGTGGATGACTGGAGCAGGCTGATGTGGGCGTATCCGCTGAAGCAGAAGGACCACGCCGCCTCCACGATACGGGACGATTGGCTGCCATTCGTGGAGAAGCAGGCGGAGTGTGTAGTGAAGCGGATTAGGACAGACCGGGGTGGTGAGTTCCTTGGAGCTGAAATGACGGCCTGGCTCAAGAAGCAGGGCATCCAGAGAGAGCTGACCACGGCTTATACCCCACAGTCAAATGGTGTAGCAGAACGGGCAAACCGGACCATTCTGGAGACAGCTAGGGCGCTGCTCATAGAATCTGGGCTGAGCAACTCTATGTGGCCTCATGCTGTCCGGCACGCCACTGTCGCTAGGAACAGGGTGCTCACCAAGGTTGGGGATGACTCGTGGGTGCCGTTGGAGAGGTGGCTTGGGAGGAAGCCGCCGGTGGACATGCTGAGGGTGTTCGGTTGCATGGCAGTCGCCCACGTCCCCAAGACCTACCGCAGTAAGTTGGGAGCGAGTGCAATCTGGTGTGTGCATTTGGGGCTGGCTGCTGAGAGCAAGGGATGGCTGCTGTGGGAACCATCCAAGGGTGTGTTGTTTGACAGCAGGGATGTGAAATTCATTGAGGGCATGATGTATGGGAGCTGGGAGAAACAGCCGGAGGCAAGGGTGTCCCAGCAGATGGAGCAGATCACCATGCAGCTGGACCTGACTCCTAGTGTGTGGGAGGAGGGAGAGGAGGCAGCTGCTGGAAATGGTGATGGAGAGAAGGTACAGGAGGCATCTGCTGGTGGAGAAAATGGTGTGGAAACTGGCGGCAGCACTAGTGGAGCTGCTGGACCCGAGGGAGGAGAGAAGCAGCAGGGAAAAACTAAGAAGCCGAAGGGTGTCGTTATGAAGGGATGGGAGACACCCGTCTCCAGGCCAGGACGTACCCGTATGGCTACTAAGAAGCTGACTGCAGGAACTGATGCAGCAGAGCAGCAGCTAGGGACCGAAGAGGCATTGCTGATTCTACCTCATGGCTATGACCCGGATGAGGAGGATGAGCCTGCGTACTGTTTTCTTGCCCCTGCACCAGAGGAACCAGCTAGCATGGAGGAGGCATTAGCTGGACCAGATAGGGACAAGTGGCTGGCTTCTAGGGATGCTGAGTACCAGAGTCTGCTGGAGAATAGGACATGGGATCTGGTGGTGCTGCCTGATGGGAAGAAAGCGATACAATGCAAGTGGGTGCTGAGGATCAAGACCGATGACAAGGGGCAGGTCACCATCTACAAGAGTAGGCTGGTGGCGAAGGGGTTTATGCAGAAGGAGAAGCAGGACTTCAACGAGATCTTTGCTCCCACTGCCAAACCCCCTACCCTCCGTGTCTTGTTGGCAGATGCAGCTGTTAGTGGGAAATTCATCATTCAGATGGATATTTCAACGGCATTCCTGAATGGGATTTTAGAGGAGGATGTGTACATGACGCAGCCGCCTGGGTATGAGGATGGTACGGGCAGGGTGTGCAAGCTCAACAAGTCCATCTACGGCTTGAAGCAGGCGCCACGCTGCTGGTACCAGAAGTTGGCAGCTGTTTTAGAGGAGATGGGATTCAGGACCAGCAGCTGTGATGAGAGCCTCTTTCTCAAGGGCGAGGGGGAGAAGCTGGTGCTGTTTCTGGTCTATGTGGACGACATTCTTCTCTTCAGCAGCAGCATGAAGGAGATCCAGAAAGTGCAGCAGCAACTGATGGAAAACTTCAAGTGCAAGAACCTTGGGGAGGTAAAGTACTACCTCGGGATGCACGTGGAGAGGGATCCAGATCACAGGTGGTTGAAGCTGCACCAGGAGAAGTTCATCAAGGAGCTGGGGGAGAAGTATGGGATTGAGAATGAGCGCAAGGTTGCAACTCCCCTGCCAGCAGAATTCAAGCTTGTGAAGGCTGCAGCGGATGAAGGGGTTGAAGCCGAGGAGCAGCAGCAATTTCAGTCCTTGGTGGGCAGCCTCTTGTACGCAGCAGTTCACACGAGGCCCGACATCTCTTTCTCGGTTGGGCAGCTGGCTAGGGTGGTGCAGAATCCATCAGAGGAGCAGGTGGATGCAGCTGAGCGTGTGGTGAAGTACCTGAACTCTCACCCAAGCATTGGAGTTCAATACTCCGCATCTGCACAGGTGAAGCAGAAAGGGGTGGAGGTGCTGAAAGAGAAGGGGGAGAGGCTTGGAGAAGGCAAGCTATTTCTCACTTGCTTTACCGATGCTACGTGGGCTTCTGAGAAGGAGGATTCCTCATCTGTGGGAGGATACATCTGCGTAGTTGGGGGAGGACCTGTTAGTTGGAGGTCCAAGAAGCAGACGGAGACGGCACTCTCTTCCGTAGAATCAGAGTACATGGCGATGTTCCATGGGGTGAAGGAGGTGATTTGGCTGAGGAGGCTGTTAGAGGAGATTGGCCAGGAGCAGAAAGTTGCTACGCCGCTGTTTTGTGATAGCAAGGGGGCTCTTGGGATGGCCAGAAACGCTGTGCTTCATGGGCTGAACAAGCACATGCGTATCAAGTAGCACTGGCTGCGTAAGGAGGTGAAGAGGGGGACGGTGCATCCGATCTACATCAAGACTCACCAGCAGCCAGCAGACTTTCTCACCAAGAGGCTTGCGGATGAGCCTCATTGGCGTTGTGTGCGCATGAGTGGAATGAGCATGAACTAGCATGGAATGACGGGGATGCAGCCGGCAGGCTGAGGGGGAGTGTGTTGGGTGCAAATGCACATTGCACGACATCCTGCCGTCTGTTTGTACGAGTATGCGTGTGCGAATGCATTTGCGTGTGAATGGTGTGTTCGTGTGTTTGTTTGCTTTCGCATTTTTCGCTTGATGCATTTGCAGGTACTCGCGCAATGTGCGCTTTGGCACAACATTGTATGCGCTATGAACAGTGCAAGCAGGAAGGACGAGCTCGCAAAGGAACCCAAGATGGAAGCTTTGCAGTTCGGTTGAGTTGATTGCGCAGATTCAGTTCTATCCAACTCGGAATTGTACTGTTTTGTTTGGTTAACTATAGTGTAGCAGGGAAGGCACTATAGGGGTACAATTTAGGTGAAGGTTGGATGTTGTTTGTCTGTATCTGCATGCTACAAGGCCAGGGGAAACCAGCGGAACCAGCATTTGGCTGGTTGGGCAAAGACAAAACAGGTTCTGTTTTTAGAACCTGAACCTGGTTGTTGTTTTCCCAGGTTGGAAAAACAGAACTAGAGGTTGTTTACCAACCTACCACCTGCTATTTTGTCCAGCCAGGTTGGTTCTGTTGCTTGGAATTATTTGGGATCATCCCTGGTTGTTCCCAGGTTGATTCCCAAGGTCCTTGCTAGCTAGAACTATTTAATCCTTCTCTGTTTGTACCTGAATATAGTCAAATTGATTCAAGCGAATTCCTTCCTCGCTGGAATTTCGTTTCTGCGCTATTCGACGGCGGAATGCTACCCGAGTCAACGCTAGTATGCTAGCACTCCAACGCTAGGCAAACGCTGTCCGAGCCATAACTTAGTAATGGCAGAACTTTTCGCGAGGCAACTTGGCTCATTTTAAAGCTCTTGGAGCGAGCTTCGATATAGCGAATTCTCAGCTTAATCCGATCGACGGTCTGCACGGCACGCTGCGCGACGTTCAAGGTACTCTTGCTGTTTTGACTAAGTCCTTCTTGATCCCTCTCTCTACAAACTCGGACCCGAGGATAGGGGCTGGTCTTGTACCAGGCACCCAGGGACCCTTGGAGGTGACCCCGAGGAGAGGTTTTAAGTTTGATTAAGTCCTAATAGCTTGAGTTTATTAGGCCCTTACACCAACAGTGAGTTCCTTGGAGCTGAAATGACGGCCTGGCTCAAGAAGCAGGGCATCCAGAGAGAGCTGACCACGGCTTATACCCCACAGTCCAATGGTGTAGCAGAACGGGCAAACCGGACCATTCTGGAGACAGCTAGGGCGCTGCTCATAGAATCTGGGCTGAGCAATTCTATGTGGCCTCATGCTGTCCGGCACGCCACTGTCGCTAGGAACAGGGTGCTCACCAAGGTTGGGGATGACTCGTGGGTGCCTTTGGAGAGGTGGCTTGGGAGGAAGCCGCCGGTGGACATGCTGAGGGTGTTCGGTTGCATGGCAGTCGCCCACGTCCCCAAGACCTACCGCAGTAAGTTGGGAGCGAGTGCAATCTGGTGTGTGCATTTGGGGCTGGCTGCTGAGAGCAAGGGATGGCTGCTGTGGGAACCATCCAAGGGTGTGTTGTTTGACAGCAGGGATGTGAAATTCATTGAGGGCATGATGTATGGGAGCTGGGAGAAACAGCCGGAGGCAAGGGTGTCCCAGCAGATGGAGCAGATCACCATGCAGCTGGACCTGACTCCTAGTGTGTGGGAGGAGGGAGAGGAGGCAGCTGCTGGAAATGGTGATGGAGAGAAGGTACAGGAGGCATCTGCTGGTGGAGAAAATGGTGTGGAAACTGGCGGCAGCACTAGTGGAGCTGCTGGACCCGAGGGAGGAGAGAAGCAGCAGGGAAAAACTAAGAAGCCGAAGGGTGTCGTTATGAAGGGATGGGAGACACCCGTCTCCAGGCCAGGACGTACCCGTATGGCTACTAAGAAGCTGACTGCAGGAACTGATGCAGCAGAGCAGCAGCTAGGGACCGAAGAGGCATTGCTGATTCTACCTCATGGCTATGACCCGGATGAGGAGGATGAGCCTGCGTACTGTTTTCTTGCCCCTGCACCAGAGGAACCAGCTAGCATGGAGGAGGCATTAGCTGGACCAGATAGGGACAAGTGGCTGGCTTCTAGGGATGCTGAGTACCAGAGTCTGCTGGAGAATAGGACATGGGATCTGGTGGTGCTGCCTGATGGGAAGAAAGCGATACAATGCAAGTGGGTGCTGAGGATCAAGACCGATGACAAGGGGCAGGTCACCATCTACAAGAGTAGGCTGGTGGCGAAGGGGTTTATGCAGAAGGAGAAGCAGGACTTCAACGAGATCTTTGCTCCCACTGCCAAATCCCCTACCCTCCGTGTCTTGTTGGCAGATGCAGCTGTTAGTGGGAAATTCATCATTCAGATGGATATTTCAACGGCATTCCTGAATGGGATTTTAGAGGATGTGTACATGACGCAGCCGCCTGGGTATGAGGATGGTACGGGCAGGGTGTGCAAGCTCAACAAGTCCATCTACGGCTTGAAGCAGGCGCCACGCTGCTGGTACCAGAAGTTGGCAGCTGTTTTAGAGGAGATGGGATTCAGGACCAGCAGCTGTGATGAGAGCCTCTTTCTCAAGGGCGAGGGGGAGAAGCTGGTGCTGTTTCTGGTCTATGTGGACGACATTCTTCTCTTCAGCAGCAGCATGAAGGAGATCCAGAAAGTGCAGCAGCAACTGATGGAAAACTTCAAGTGCAAGAACCTTGGGGAGGTAAAGTACTACCTCGGGATGCACGTGGAGAGGGATCCAGATCACAGGTGGTTGAAGCTGCACCAGGAGAAGTTCATCAAGGAGCTGGGGGAGAAGTATGGGATTGAGAATGAGCGCAAGGTTGCAACTCCCCTGCCAGCAGAATTCAAGCTTGTGAAGGCTGCAGCGGATGAAGGGGTTGAAGCCGAGGAGCAGCAGCAATTTCAGTCCTTGGTGGGCAGCCTCTTGTACGCAGCAGTTCACACGAGGCCCGACATCTCTTTCTCGGTTGGGCAGCTGGCTAGGGTGGTGCAGAATCCATCAGAGGAGCAGGTGGATGCAGCTGAGCGTGTGGTGAAGTACCTGAACTCTCACCCAAGCATTGGAGTTCAATACTCCGCATCTGCACAGGTGAAGCAGAAAGGGGTGGAGGTGCTGAAAGAGAAGGGGGAGAGGCTTGGAGAAGGCAAGCTATTTCTCACTTGCTTTACCGATGCTACGTGGGCTTCTGAGAAGGAGGATTCCTCATCTGTGGGAGGATACATCTGCGTAGTTGGGGGAGGACCTGTTAGTTGGAGGTCCAAGAAGCAGACGGAGACGGCACTCTCTTCCGTAGAATCAGAGTACATGGCGATGTTCCATGGGGTGAAGGAGGTGATTTGGCTGAGGAGGCTGTTAGAGGAGATTGGCCAGGAGCAGAAAGTTGCTACGCCGCTGTTTTGTGATAGCAAGGGGGCTCTTGGGATGGCCAGAAACGCTGTGCTTCATGGGCTGAACAAGCACATGCGTATCAAGTAGCACTGGCTGCGTAAGGAGGTGAAGAGGGGGACGGTGCATCCGATCTACATCAAGACTCACCAGCAGCCAGCAGACTTTCTCACCAAGAGGCTTGCGGATGAGCCTCATTGGCGTTGTGTGCGCATGAGTGGAATGAGCATGAACTAGCATGGAATGACGGGGATGCAGCCGGCAGGCTGAGGGGGAGTGTGTTGGGTGCAAATGCACATTGCACGACATCCTGCCGTCTGTTTGTACGAGTATGCGTGTGCGAATGCATTTGCGTGTGAATGGTGTGTTCGTGTGTTTGTTTGCTTTCGCATTTTTCGCTTGATGCATTTGCAGGTACTCGCGCAATGTGCGCTTTGGCACAACATTGTATGCGCTATGAACAGTGCAAGCAGGAAGGACGAGCTCGCAAAGGAACCCAAGATGGAAGCTTTGCAGTTCGGTTGAGTTGATTGCGCAGATTCAGTTCTATCCAACTCGGAATTGTACTGTTTTGTTTGGTTAACTATAGTGTAGCAGGGAAGGCACTATAGGGGTACAATTTAGGTGAAGGTTGGATGTTGTTTGTCTGTATCTGCATGCTACAAGGCCAGGGGAAACCAGCGGAACCAGCATTTGGCTGGTTGGGCAAAGACAAAACAGGTTCTGTTTTTAGAACCTGAACCTGGTTGTTGTTTTCCCAGGTTGGAAAAACAGAACTAGAGGTTGTTTACCAACCTACCACCTGCTATTTTGTCCAGCCAGGTTGGTTCTGTTGCTTGGAATTATTTGGGATCATCCCTGGTTGTTCCCAGGTTGATTCCCAAGGTCCTTGCTAGCTAGAACTATTTAATCCTTCTCTGTTTGTACCTGAATATAGTCAAATTGATTCAAGCGAATTCCTTCCTCGCTGGAATTTCGTTTCTGCGCTATTCGACGGCGGAATGCTACCCGAGTCAACGCTAGTATGCTAGCACTCCAACGCTAGGCAAACGCTGTCCGAGCCATAACTTAGTAATGGCAGAACTTTTCGCGAGGCAACTTGGCTCATTTTAAAGCTCTTGGAGCGAGCTTCGATATAGCGAATTCTCAGCTTAATCCGATCGACGGTCTGCACGGCACGCTGCGCGACGTTCAAGGTACTCTTGCTGTTTTGACTAAGTCCTTCTTGATCCCTCTCTCTACAAACTCGGACCCGAGGATAGGGGCTGGTCTTGTACCAGGCACCCAGGGACCCTTGGAGGTGACCCCGAGGAGAGGTTTTAAGTTTGATTAAGTCCTAATAGCTTGAGTTTATTAGGCCCTTACACCAACAGTGAGTTCCTTGGAGCTGAAATGACGGCCTGGCTCAAGAAGCAGGGCATCCAGAGAGAGCTGACCACGGCTTATACCCCACAGTCCAATGGTGTAGCAGAACGGGCAAACCGGACCATTCTGGAGACAGCTAGGGCGCTGCTCATAGAATCTGGGCTGAGCAATTCTATGTGGCCTCATGCTGTCCGGCACGCCACTGTCGCTAGGAACAGGGTGCTCACCAAGGTTGGGGATGACTCGTGGGTGCCTTTGGAGAGGTGGCTTGGGAGGAAGCCGCCGGTGGACATGCTGAGGGTGTTCGGTTGCATGGCAGTCGCCCACGTCCCCAAGACCTACCGCAGTAAGTTGGGAGCGAGTGCAATCTGGTGTGTGCATTTGGGGCTGGCTGCTGAGAGCAAGGGATGGCTGCTGTGGGAACCATCCAAGGGTGTGTTGTTTGACAGCAGGGATGTGAAATTCATTGAGGGCATGATGTATGGGAGCTGGGAGAAACAGCCGGAGGCAAGGGTGTCCCAGCAGATGGAGCAGATCACCATGCAGCTGGACCTGACTCCTAGTGTGTGGGAGGAGGGAGAGGAGGCAGCTGCTGGAAATGGTGATGGAGAGAAGGTACAGGAGGCATCTGCTGGTGGAGAAAATGGTGTGGAAACTGGCGGCAGCACTAGTGGAGCTGCTGGACCCGAGGGAGGAGAGAAGCAGCAGGGAAAAACTAAGAAGCCGAAGGGTGTCGTTATGAAGGGATGGGAGACACCCGTCTCCAGGCCAGGACGTACCCGTATGGCTACTAAGAAGCTGACTGCAGGAACTGATGCAGCAGAGCAGCAGCTAGGGACCGAAGAGGCATTGCTGATTCTACCTCATGGCTATGACCCGGATGAGGAGGATGAGCCTGCGTACTGTTTTCTTGCCCCTGCACCAGAGGAACCAGCTAGCATGGAGGAGGCATTAGCTGGACCAGATAGGGACAAGTGGCTGGCTTCTAGGGATGCTGAGTACCAGAGTCTGCTGGAGAATAGGACATGGGATCTGGTGGTGCTGCCTGATGGGAAGAAAGCGATACAATGCAAGTGGGTGCTGAGGATCAAGACCGATGACAAGGGGCAGGTCACCATCTACAAGAGTAGGCTGGTGGCGAAGGGGTTTATGCAGAAGGAGAAGCAGGACTTCAACGAGATCTTTGCTCCCACTGCCAAATCCCCTACCCTCCGTGTCTTGTTGGCAGATGCAGCTGTTAGTGGGAAATTCATCATTCAGATGGATATTTCAACGGCATTCCTGAATGGGATTTTAGAGGAGGATGTGTACATGACGCAGCCGCCTGGGTATGAGGATGGTACGGGCAGGGTGTGCAAGCTCAACAAGTCCATCTACGGCTTGAAGCAGGCGCCACGCTGCTGGTACCAGAAGTTGGCAGCTGTTTTAGAGGAGATGGGATTCAGGACCAGCAGCTGTGATGAGAGCCTCTTTCTCAAGGGCGAGGGGGAGAAGCTGGTGCTGTTTCTGGTCTATGTGGACGACATTCTTCTCTTCAGCAGCAGCATGAAGGAGATCCAGAAAGTGCAGCAGCAACTGATGGAAAACTTCAAGTGCAAGAACCTTGGGGAGGTAAAGTACTACCTCGGGATGCACGTGGAGAGGGATCCAGATCACAGGTGGTTGAAGCTGCACCAGGAGAAGTTCATCAAGGAGCTGGGGGAGAAGTATGGGATTGAGAATGAGCGCAAGGTTGCAACTCCCCTGCCAGCAGAATTCAAGCTTGTGAAGGCTGCAGAGGATGAAGGGGTTGAAGCTGAAGAGCAGCAGCAATTTCAGTCCTTGGTGGGCAGCCTCTTGTACGCAGCAGTTCACACGAGGCCCGACATCTCTTTCTCGGTTGGGCAGCTAGCTAGGGTGGTGCAGAATCCATCAGAGGAGCAGGTGGATGCAGCTGAGCGTGTGGTGAAGTACCTGAACTCTCACCCAAGCATTGGAGTTCAATACTCCGCATCTGCACAGGTGAAGCAGAAAGGGGTGGAGGTGCTGAAAGAGAAGGGGGAGAGGCTTGGAGAAGGCAAGCTATTTCTCACTTGCTTTACCGATGCTACATGGGCTTCTGAGAAGGAGGATTCCTCATCTGTGGGAGGATACATCTGCGTAGTTGGGGGAGGACCTGTTAGTTGGAGGTCCAAGAAGCAGACGGAGACGGCACTCTCTTCCGTAGAATCAGAGTACATGGCGATGTTCCATGGGGTGAAGGAGGTGATTTGGCTGAGGAGGCTGTTAGAGGAGATTGGCCAGGAGCAGAAAGTTGCTACGCCGCTGTTTTGTGATAGCAAGGGGGCTCTTGGGATGGCCAGAAACGCTGTGCTTCATGGGCTGAACAAGCACATGCGTATCAAGTGGCACTGGCTGCGTAAGGAGGTGAAGAGGGGGACGGTGAATCCAATCTACATCAAGACTCACCAGCAGCCAGCAGACTTTCTCACCAAGAGGCTTGCGGATGAGCCTCATTGGCGTTGTGTGCGCATGAGTGGAATGAGCATGAACTAGCATGGAATGACGGGGATGCAGCCGACAGGCTGAGGGGGAGTGTGTTGGGTGCAAATGCACATTGCACGACATCCTGCCGTCTGTTTGTACGAGTATGCGTGTGCGAATGCATTTGCGTGTGAATGGTGTGTTCGTGTGTTTGTTTGCTTTAGCATTTTTCGCTTGATGCATTTGCAGGTACTCGCGCAATGTGCGCTTCGGCACAACATTGTACGCGCTATGAACAGTGCAAGCAGGAAGGACGAGCTCGCAAAGGAACCCAAGATGGAAGCTTTGCAGTTCGGTTGAGTTGATTGCGCAGATTCAGTTCTATCCAACTCGGAATTGTACTGTTTTGTTTGGTTAACTATAGTGTAGCAGGGAAGGCACTATAGGGGTACAATTTAGGTGAAGGTTGGATGTTGTTTGTCTGTATCTGCATGCTACAAGGCCAGGGGAAACCAGCGGAACCAGCATTTGGCTGGTTGGGCAAAGACAAAACAGGTTCTGTTTTTAGAACCTGAACCTGGTTGTTGTTTTCCCAGGTTGGAAAAACAGAACCAGAGGTTGTTTACCAACCTACCACCTGCTATTTTGTCCAGCCAGGTTGGTTCTGTTGCTTGGAATTATTTGGGATCATCCCTGGTTGTTCCCAGGTTGATTCCCAAGGTCCTTGCTAGCTAGAACTATTTAATCCTTCTCTGTTTGTACCTGAATATAGTCAATTGATTCATGCGAATTCCTTCCTCGCTGGAATTTCGTTTCTACGCGGTTCGTTGGCGGAATGCTACCCGAGTCAACGCTAGTACGCTAGCACTCTAATGCTAGGCAAACACCGTCTGAGCCATAACTTCGTAATGGCAGAACTTTTCGCGAGGCAACTTGGCTCATTTTAAAGCTCTTGGAGCGAGCTTCGATATAGCGAATTCTCAGCTTAATCCGATCGACGGTCTGCACGGCACGCTGCGCGACGTTCAAGGTGCTCTTGCTGTTTTGACTAAGTCCTTCTTGATCCCTCTCTCTACAAACTCGGACCCGAGGATAGGGGCTGGTCTTGTACCAGGCACCCAGGGACCCTTGGAGGTGACCCCGAGGAGAGGTTTTAAGTTTGATTAAGTCCTAATAGCTTGAGTTTATTAGGCCCTTACACCAACAGACTACGCCGCCAGTCTTGTTGCTGAGTCTGAGTCTGTCTGTCCTCCGTCCGTCGGGGGTGAGTGTGCTCTTAGCACGGACGTCCTTGAGGATAGGCAGGAGGAGTTCCAGTGTCTTGCTGCTGCTTTACCTCATCTTGTGTCCTCGCTACTTGCCCCTGAGGGAGACCCGGATGCACCAGACATCCCGACTCCGCGCTCTTACGCAGAGGCGATAGAGGGTCCCTACTCCTCTCAGTGGCAGGCAGCCATAGACGCAGAGATGGCTTCCTGGAAGTCCACAGGCACCTACGTTGACGAGGTTCCCCCGCCTGGGGCGAACATCGTCAGTGGCATGTGGATTTTCAGGGTGAAGCGGCCGCCGGGTTCTCCGCCTGTCTTCAAGGCGCGTTACGTGGCTCGAGGCTTCAGTCAGCGAGAGGGAGTTGACTTCTTCCAGACCTTCTCCCCCACCCCGAAGATGACCACCCTTCGGGTGCTGCTGCACGTTGCTGCTCACCGTGACTACGAGCTTCACTCTCTTGACTTCAGCACAGCTTTCTTGCAGGGTAGCCTGCACGAGGAGATCTGGCTGCGCCGCCCCCCGGGCTTCACTGGGTCGTTCCCTCCTGGCACCCAGTGGAGCCTCCGGCGGCCGGTCTACGGTCTCCGCCAGGCGCCACGTGAGTGGCACGACACACTGAGGACTACGCTTGCGGCTCTTGGGTTCGCGCCTTCTACTGCTGACCCGTCGCTGTTTCTGCGCACCGACACTTCACTGCCGCCGTTCTACATCCTCGTGTACGTCGACGACTTGGTTTTTGCCACTGCTGACACTGAGGCTCTCGCCCACGTGAAGTCGGAGCTGCAGAAGAGACACACGTGCACAGACTTGGGTGAGCTGCGCAGCTACCTTGGCTTGCAGATCACCCGGGACAGAGCACGGCGCACCATCACCTTGACTCAGTCACACATGGTGCAGCAGGTCCTTCAGCGCTTCGGCTTCACCTGGTCTTCAGCACAGGCCACTCCTCTGGCTACAGGTCACACGCTCTCAGCTCCACCTTCGGACGAGTCCGTAGAGCCGAGTGGTCCTTACCCAGAGCTAGTCGGCTGCCTCATGTACCTGATGACTTGCACTCGACCTGACCTCGCGTACCCTCTTGGTCTTCTGGCTCGCTACGTGGCTCCTGGTCGGCACCGACCTGAGCACATGGCTGCTGCTAAGAGGGTACTGCGCTACTTGTGCAGCACATTAGGCATGGGGCTAGTGCTTGGAGGGACGAGCCCAGTTGTCCTCACTGGGCACTCAGACGCTTCTTGGGTTGACGACCAGGCTACTCAGCGGTCGTCACAGGGTTACACCTTCAGCCTTGGCTCTGGTTCAGTTTCGTGGCGTTCTACACGCTCGTCTTCAGTTCTCAGCTCCAGTTGTGAGGCTGAGATCTACGCCACAGCCATGGCTGCACAGGAGTTACGCTGGCTCACCTACCTGCTGACTGACTTGGGAGAGCAGCCTCGTTCTCCTCCAGTGCTGTACGTCGACAACAAGGCCGCCATTGCCTTGTGTGAGGAGCACAGACTGGAGCACAGAACGAAGCACATTGCTCTGCGTTACTTCCTGGCTCGAGAGTTGCAGCAGCGAGGCCAGCTTCGTCTTCGTCACGTGGCCACTCGGGCCAACACTGCTGATATATTCACCAAGGCACTTCCGTCTGGTGATCATCAGCGCTTTTGTACCCTGTTAGGCCTTGTGCCTACGTTTCCACACTTGCTGTAGTCTCTGCTTGTACTGTGATCTATATATATACATGCATGCCTGCTCTTGCTAGGTAGTCATCACTGTACTGTTATTGTTGCATATATATCTCTGCATGTGGACTGGCCTTGTGGCCCTTTGCTTGTGCTCAGAATGTGTGGTGACGTTGAGATCCACCCTGAGCTTGCTTTGCTTCTCTTGACTGGTCGTTTGACCCCTTGTTCTCCCCCACTTTGCCTATGGGGGTGTGTCAAACATATATGCTGCATATTGTCTAGGCTGTAGTGGGGTAGCCCATATGGGGTACAGCCCAATTAGGGTTTACTACTTGTACTCCTGCATGCTGCTAGTTCATTCATTCCTGCTGCTAGATTCTGACAGGGTTCTCTACACGTGCGGCCTGGTTTTGCTTTGTGAGAAAGCTCACGGCCTGGGCCCTTTGGAGTGCGACCGACCAGCGCTGGCGGAACTGATGGAGCATCTTCGTGGCCTGGTAGGTAGATGGGTCCGCGTTGAAGATCCTCCGTGCAGCCTTATCCGCCAGCAGCTTCAGGAAGGTGGGCACCTCGTCTCTCTCTATCTCTCTCTCTCTCTCTCTCTCTCTCTCTCTCTCTCTCTCTCGCTCTCTCTCTCTCTCTCTCTCTCTCTCTCTCTCTCTCTCTCTCTCTCTCTCTCTCTCTCTCTCTCTCTCTCTCTCTCTAATGGTCCGTGTATTGATATAAGGAAAGGTTACGGACATGCAAGGTATAGATACTAGGCATAGAATCAAACAAGGTGAGAACTATCTAGGCTGGAAACAACCGCCCATCTACACCTCCATCAGAGGCTCTAGGACTGCACAACTGTCTCCATGCATGTTCATGCATGTGTGCATGCATGTGTGCATGCATGTGTGTGCATCCATGCGTGTTCATGCATGTGTGCATGCATGTATATGCATGCATGTGTGCATGCATGTGTGCAGCGGCCTCAGCTCCAATCTCTTCCAGCGCCGCCTGGATGTCTTCCACTGGCCCATCCCCCCTCCACCCTTCACCACCCCTGCGCTGCCACCATCTGTTGCGGCAACAAGCTAAATCGCAACTATTTGCGGCATACCCCACTCTCGGTTCCTTAGCCTTCTCTTTGTACTCTTCCATCATAATCCTTCCACCCACTTTCCCCTCCACCCCCTTCTCGCTACCTTCCCATTATCCCTGTTTTCCTCGCCCCCCACAGCAAGCTGAATCGCAACTATCTGACGAGCACAGTGCCGGCGTTCAAGACTACCCTCAAGGCCCTCAACGTGGCCAGCAAACTGCTCTCGGGCGCCTTCCCCTCCATCTCCCTCACCGCCTGCGATGCCCGCTCCAACTGCCTCTCCACCGCCACCAAGTGCGCCAACGCTGCCGGCACGGCGCAACGGGCAGCCTCAGAGTGCAGCGTGTGTGGGTCCACCGATGCTTCTGGCGTTCTGTGTGGGGGAGGGCTGTGCGCCCCTGCTGCCTCCTCCACCCCCAACACGGACGGCCAGCCGCTGCTGCCACTCACCTGCCTGGGAGTGCCCATGGATGCGGCCATGGGGTTGGCGCTGCTGAGTGTGAAGGCATCGCTGGGTGTCACGTTCACGGATTGGAATGTGGATGCGCCGTGTGCACTGGCAGGCCAGGCCGTGGTGCCGGGCTCGTGGTCCAGCGTTGTGTGTGACGCCACCGGCAAGGTTCTCACCCTGTGAGTGCAGGACTAGAGGGCTGCCTCGTGTATCCTCTTTCTCTTCTTGCCATGTGCTGGTCTGTGATGGGCAAGGGCTGTTGTGCACCTGATGAGTCATGTCAGTGTATTTCCATGATGAAGCATCATTTGATGTTTTTTTCTTTTTCATGTATTCTACGTGGGTGGATAGCATGGCATCGCATGACAAGAGTTTAGGCTTTCGAATTTATGCATCCATCGTATTCATACACCCATGCAGGCATCGCTTTGTATGGCATTGTATGGCATTGCATAGCATCATCACATCATGCCATATCATCATCATCATCATACACATTTGTTGTTAATGCCTCTGCGATGCACCACCATGTGCCACACACGCATGCAGCACGCTGGGCAATCTGCTGCTGCCAGGGACTGTCAACTCCTTCGTGTCAACACTCACCTCTCTCACCAGACTGTAAGCTGCACCATCTATGGCTACCCCACTCTGCGTCGTAACTACTCACATTCATTCACAGTGGGCACATAAGTTTCCCCTTGCATTCTCCAGGGCCCACATGCTCTCATCACCACATGTTCATACAACACGGTTTCATGCTCATAAGCTCTGAGGTGCACGTGTGTGGGCTGTGCCATGCTGCACGTGTGTGGGCTGTGCCATGCTGCACGTGTGTGGGCTGTGCCATGCTGCACGTGTGTGGGCTGTGCCATGCTGCACGTGTGTGGGCTGTGCCATGCTGCACGTGTGTGGGCTGTGCCATGCTGCACGTGTGTGGGCTGTGCCATGCTGCACGTGTGTGGGCTGTGCCATGCTGCACGTGTGTGGGCTGTGCCATGCTGCACGTGTGTGGGCTGTGCCATGCTGCACGTGTGTGGGCTGTGCCATGCTGCACGTGTGTGGGCTGTGCCATGCTGCACGTGTGTGGGCTGTGCCATGCTGCACGTGTGTGGGCTGTGCCATGCTGCACGTGTGTGGGCTGTGCCATGATGCAGCGAGCTGGGCAACAACCTCTTCTCAGGCCGCCTGGATTCCTTCCTCACCCCTCTTCTTCCCATCAAGACCCTCAAAGTCCTGTGAGTTGCACTCGCTCTCACAACCCCGACCACACTGCACTCGTTGGTTTCGCCTGTCTTGCCTGGCTTGGACCTCTTATGCAATTCACCCCATAACAAGCATGCTAGATCACACAAAGAAGCGCAGCCCCTATAAGCCATGCACTATCATATACCACATTCTGTGTGATTCATCGCCCTCCCTCCCTCTATTGCTGCCCTCATCCCCCCACCAGCCACGTGCACAACGACTACCTGTTGGGCGCCGTGCCACCATCACTCACTGCTCTCTCCGCCCTCTCTGAACTGTGAACTCTCTCCCCTTATTTGCCACGCAGTCTTATATCCAACCTTATCAAACCTTATGCCATGTCTCTCTCTCTCGAACGGTCCTTGTATTACATAAAACCAGATTACAACATGGCATTCCTAGCAAGGTGACTAATGTAAACCCTCATCCCCCATTCCCTTGCCCATCACAGCAAGGTCCAGGGCAACTACCTGACAGGCAGCATGCCGGCAGCGCTGCCGGCGTCCCTCAAGTACCTGGACGCATCAGGGAACTACCTGGTGGGAACGTTCCCCACCACCACCACCACCTACTGCAGCTGCGCCAGCAACTGCTTCAAGGACAGCACCAAGTGCACCAGCGGCAGCACGCAGCAAGCAGCAGCAGCATGTGCCATCTGCGGCAGCACCGATGCCACCGGGGTGCTGTGTGATGGCGGCACGTGTGCTCCCAGTTCGACTGCTCTGATCGCAGCAAAGACTGTGAATACGGGGACGGCTGAGATGTACTGCGCGGGTGCTCCCATGGATGCTCCCATGGGTGAGTGCCGTGAGGCATGACGCCAGGGATGGGGAGTGTGTGTGTGTGTGTGTGCGCGCGCGCGCGCGCGTGCGTGCGTGCGTAAAGGGGACATGTGAGAATGTGGTTGAACAAAAAAGAGGAGGAGCCTTGCATGAGTAAAACCTCTGTTTCTTTTGTGATCTCATACGTTACCGTATTACGTCTTACATCATATCACCTTGCCCGATCCAATAAGAATGGAAACGACTCACCAAACCGTTCCCCCACTCCTCCTTCTCCTCCCCCACCCAGCTGCGGCGCTGCTGAGTGTGAAGGCATCGCTGGGAGTGTCGTTCACCAGCTGGGCGGTGAGCTTGCCGTGTGCCGTGGAGGGAGTGGCAGCACCGCCAGGTGCGTGGTCCAACGTCCTCTGCAACTCTGCCTTCAAACCCGTCTCACCCGTCTCCCTGTCAGTCACCCATCTCCCTGTCAGTCAACCCGCCCGCACGCCGAACCTGACTCGCCCATGCCGCCGGCCTGCCATTGCCACCTCTGCTGCAGCTGCTGCTAAGGCAAATCCGAGAGTTCCTACTAACAGTTTCACGTGAACGACTATTTGCATTCCTACCAGCACCATGTCTCTTTTAAACGTCTTTGCTCCAACTAACAGTTTTTTACTGTTTTTGGTTGTGTTTGTCTGTGTTTGGTTGTGTTTGGTTGTGCTTGGCTGTTTCTGGCTGTGTGTGGTTGTGTCTGGCTGGCTGTTCTTGGTTGGGTTTGGCTGGGTCTGGCTCCTTCCGATTGTTGTCGAATGAGCAGCAAGCTGTCGGGGCAGAAGCTGGCAGGAAAGATGCACTCGGACATCTCCAAGCTCTCCACCCTCGCCTCCGTGTAAGTCCATTCTTCAGCCGCCTCCCAACCAGCCTCACCACCCTCGCTGTCATGCTTTAGTATCCCCACTCATGCCTTGCTTTCCTCCGCTGTGATTTGTATCGTCCAACCTCAACAGCCTCTCTTCCCAACCGCTGTGTTCATCTATTTATGAATTTCATTTATCGTATCATGTATGTCACCATTCAAATCACCGCCATTTCTTGCTTAGCTACTCACGTCAAATTGACCCGTGTTGCTGTTTCTTCTCATTGTCACTGTCCCCCTTGTGGCTTCAGTGTGCGTTCTCTGATTCTCCTCTTGCTCGCTTACCTATTTACTTCAGCTCGACCCGTGGTGCTGGATCAAAACCTCCTTGTGTGTCCGACCCAAACACCCCTCACCCCTATCCCTCCTCTTTAAATTAATCACCCCTATCCCTGCTTTTTAAACCCCTCACCTCTATTCCTCCTCTTTTAAACCGACTGTGTATACCCCGTCCCTCTTTCCCCATGTACCCCTTACAGTGATTTCAGTAGCAACCTATTGCAGGGGCGTCTGGATGCATTCACAACCGACTTCAAGGCGCTCACCTCGCTCAAGCAAGCGTGAGTGGCGTGGTCATGGTGTCCCTCGGCAGCAGAGCAGAGCAGTGCAACTTGTACAGCTAATCAGAACTTGCAGAGCAAAGCACACAAGGTGGAACAGAAGCAGTCACTGGAGAGGAGGCAGACTGCTGAAGTAGCTCCCACGTGGGGCTGCCTGCCGCAACTGTCTCTACCTACCACGGCACGAGTAACCATCTCATTCCTCTTCATAAAAAATCCATACCTTCTCTCCTCACCCTCTTATCTCCACCCCTCTCCGCTTCTCCCCATACTCCTTCCGCTTCCCTCTTCCCGCCTCCTCCCTCCTCTTCCCTCTTCTACCCTCCTCTCCCTCCTCTCCTCGAAACTCACCCAGATCTCCTCTCATGCATTTATTTGTTTCTTCTTATTTCCGCCCACCTGCTCCCCCCACCTGCCCCTCCCTCTCAACCCTACCACTTTCTCGCCCATGGCAGCAACTTCAACTTCAACTGGTTTGCTGGGTCCATCCCCTCTGCCCTTGTGGCCATCACCTCCCTCACATCATTGTGAGACCTCCTTGCCTTCTTCTTCTCAGGCCTTCGCTGCTGCTGCCCCATTCCTTCACTCCTGTTACCTCACTGCATCTGCCCCAAGTCTCACTTTTATACTCGCTGTCCTCCACTCTCAAACACGATCACATTCACTCTTCCACTCTTCCCCCCATCCCCACCCCCCTCACCCCTCCTCTTCAGCGGAGCGAGCTACAACTACCTGTACGGCCCCGTGCCCAAGCTCGGCACGGCTCTCAATACCATCGACGTGCAGAACAACTGGCTGTCCGGCACATTCCCCGGCACTGGCTTCCTCTCCTGCTCTGCCTCCTCCAACTGCCTCGCCAACGCAGGCGCATGCAACACCACAGGCACCACGCAGCGCCCATTGGCTTCTTGCGCCGTCTGTGACTCTCCCACTGGGGCTGATCCCATCTGTGCCGACGACACCAGTGCTCCTAACACCACCTCCCCTCATGCCACCTCCACCACCCCCACCGCCTCGTCTCCCATTCTCCCGCGCTTCTGTGTGGGTGTGCCTTTGAACGCATCACAAGCCGCCATTCTCCTCTCTGTGAAGACGGCTCTCGGGGTCACCTTCACCGAGTGGTCTGCCAGTACCATTGCAGTAGCCTCCAAGGCCAAGACCTTTGTCAGCGATTTCAGGAACGGGCTCAAGGCGATGGGGCGGCGGCGCTTGGCAGTGTCAACGGGAGCCCCGTCCTCGCTTGGGCGGAGCCGACTTCGTGGTTGGGTGTAGGGTGCAGCCGACCTGCAGCAGTGGGCGACTTGGTCGACGAGGTTGGTCGACCTGCACGGGGAGCCACTGCATGGGCGCCGACTTCGGGAGGGCGCCAACTTCGGGTGGTCGACCTGGGAAGTCGACCAGCCCTTCTGGTCGACCAGGGGGTAGTGGTCGACCTGGGGAGGTCGACTGGAGGTGGCCGTCGACTTGGGAGGTCGACGGGCACATACCAGAGGCAGTGGTCGACCTGGGGAGGTCGACCGGAAGTGGTCGTCGACCTGGGTGGTCGACGGGCACGCACAGGAGCCTCTGGTCGACCTGGTTGCTCGGTCGACCAGGTTACCTGGGTGACGAGGTTCTGCGGAGGCATGCGACGTTCGCCCAGGTGGGTTTGGCGAGGACGATCTCGGTGATGGTATCCCGAGGTGGACGTGGTGCATCAGAAGCAGTCGTCAGCACGAAGTTGATGTGGTGTGTGCGCTGTGCAGGTGACGAGGCACTGCACGCCAATCATCTGCGAGCACCTGCAAAGTAGGTGCGCTGCTGTCCTGCGGGAGCAACGTTGGCGCGCCGTCAACCTGCGACGTTGGCACGCCGTCGACCTGCAGCGTTGGCAAGCCGCGACTCTGCACTGCTAGAGCGCGGTCGACCAAGTCGTGCTGGCACGCGGTCGACCGTGCTGCGCTGGCAGTCGTCCTGCTTGCATGCTAGCTCTGATGTAGTCTTGCCTTGCCAACTTCATTGTATCATTGTTGTCAACTTTCTCTAGTGAAACTCTTGCCAATTCTCCCTGTGAACTAGCAAGCTGTGTGTGCACTAGGAAAACGACTAAGGAACAAGGAACGCAGAGATCACACGAGCACCCGTGCCTATCCCGTAGTCTAGCTCCCGTTGTAGTAGTTATCTCCGCATGGTGCGGTGAGCGTGGACGGCATACGACTTAACTTTCAGTCTAGTCGACCTAGTTGCACCTTACCTAAGTTGTTCGTAGGCCGGCAGCTGTGCGGTAGTCACTATGGTAGGCGCCGTAGGTGACACGGGGGTGGTGGACACCCTGGAGGCACGGCTGGAAAATGAGAGGAAGCACGAGGCCAACGAGTATGGCGACCTGCCTTGGGCGGCGGAGCACCCTTCTCGGCCTGCTTCTCCTCGACCGGCGAACACCGAGGGCGGCGTCGACGTGGGCGTCAACACCGGTGGTGACCAAGTCGGCAGCAGTGCGGGAGGCACGTCGTCAAGGCAGCGTGGTGTGATTCACGTCGACGAGGTCGGCGGCGTTCAAGCGCGAGGGATGCGGTCGTCGGCGGCTGCAGGCTCCTCGCAGGGCGACGTCGGAGGACGACGAAGCGGGTTGACGCCGATGTCGGCGTCCCAGGTGACGGCGGGCGGAATTGCACCGAGCTACGGCTACTTCAAATTTACGCCGGACAGGATCTTGGTCACCCCGCTGCTTGTTGGTCGACAAGACATTCTCACCTGGAAGGAAGCTATCGAGCCCCAGCTGGAGATGGCCGGGCTGATCAGCTTTGCTCGAGGTATCGTGGTGATGCCGAGCGACCCCGACTTGCGAGCTGAGTTCCGCGCTGTGCAGCTGCTGACCTTCACGGTCATCTCACGGTGCTGCTCGCCGGGCGTGCAGATCGCCCTGAAGTGGTGCCAGGAGTACCTCGACGCCGGCCACCAGGCGTGGCACTTCATCGAGTCGACGTACCAGGTCACCGACGACCTGTTCATCGCCCAGCTGGAGGGGCAGCTGACGCACCTGCGCATGGGCGACGAGGAGACGGCTACCGACTACTGCAACCGGGCCCGGCGAATTCTCGCCACCATCAGGATGGCCGGCGCGCAGTACTCGACGGCGTCGTACGTCACGCACGTCATGCAGCTACAACCTGCTCAAGCGGCTGTCCATGGCGCCGAGCACGAGGGCGACGCTCAACGAGGACAACTTGACCTCGTACATCCTGCAGGACGAGGCGATGCAGGAGGCTGAGCGGTCCCAGGAGCTCTTGGCGCAGGTGAACTACGTCGCCCCAGCGAAGCAAGGCGGTCGACCGGGGCAGCGTGGACAGTCTGGTGGCAGCGGTGGTAGAAGTGGCTCGAAGTCGGCCGAGGAAGTCGACAAGAAGAAGTCGACCAAGGACAGTGGTCGAGGAGGAGGAAGTCGACGTCGGGAGTGCTGGCTGTGTGGCGACCCCGACCACCTCTTCTTCGAGTGCCCCGACCGCAGTGACTCCGACGACGACGACGCCAAGGGAGGCCGCGGGAGGTCTGGCAGTCGTCGTCCTCGTCGAGGAGGAAACCAGCCGCGCAAGGAGAAGCAGTCGACCAAGACGTCGACCTCGGGGAAGGACGCCGACTCCCCTGCTGGTGGCAAGGGGCGGGACGACAAGTCGGCGTCGTGCTCTCTGGTCGGCGTCGTGGAGCCGACCGTCTCGCTGGCACCGGAGGCTGGCGAGGACTTCCAGGCGGTGGCGGCAGCTATGCTGGCGAATCCGGCGGTGGTCCTGCTCGACAGCGGCTGCTCGCACCACCTGATGGGGACGAAGGACGCCTTCGTCGACTTGGGGCCAAGCGGCGACGTGAAGCACGTGCGTGGCTTCAATGGGGCGCTGCAGGACGTCCAGGGCCGCGGCACTGTCGCCCTGCAAGGCGAGGCCGGGAAGACGGTGCTCATCCCTGATGTGCTGTACGACCCGGGTGTGCGGGCCAACCTTCTATCGTCCGACCAGCTGAAGGAGCACGGCGTGAAGCTGCAGGAGGACGGCGACGGGATGCTGCTCGTCTCGGCAGCAGGAGAGGTGCTTGGTCGGGCGACGTACTCTGGGCGAGTCCTCTGCACCGACCTGCGTCCCTGCTCGACGAAGTCGACGTCACCCACGCCGGAGGTTGTGGCCCTGCGGGCGATCGTCTCGAAGACGAGGTCGACGCCGGACAGGCTGCATGCACGGCTGGCACACGTTGGCATGGACACCATCAGGCGCTCGGCGAAGAACGAGGTCGCCATTGGGCTGGACCTCAAGTCTGCGACGAGCGCCGACTCACCGTGTGTCTCGTGTGTCGGCGGGAAGCTGGCGAGGCACACCTTCCCCGACCAAGGCTCCGACGCCGACGACGTGCTGGCCGTAGTGCACCTCGACCTGTGTGGGCCGTTCCGCGTGGCTGCCAAGGACGGCAGCCTGTACTTCTTGCTGCTGAAGGACCGTAAGTCCCGCTACGTGTGGGTGAGGCCGGTCGCCAAGAAGTCGGACGTGCTGCTGGAGTTCCAGAAGTGGCTGGTGCTGGTGGAGCGGCAGACGAAGAAGTCGGTGTTGCAGCTGCGCTCTGACCGAGGAGGGGAGTTCCTCGGGAAGCAGTTCACCGACTTCGTGGACGGCAAGGGGATCGTCCACGACCTGACCTGCCCGTACACCCCGCAGCAGAACGGCATGGCGGAGCGGGAGATGCGGACGGTGGTGGAGTCGGTACGGACGATGCTGCTGCACATGGGCGTGCAGCACCACTGGTGGCACCTCGCTTTGCGGCAGGCTGTCTGGGTCCGCAACTGCCTGGAGCGGTCGGCGACGCCGGGGACGACGCCATACCAGCTGCTGACCGGTGTTGGGTGCAAATGCACATTGCACGACATCCTGCCGTCTGTTTGTACGAGTATGCGTGTGCGAATGCATTTGCGTGTGAATGGAATGTTCGTGTGTTTGTTTGCTTTCGCAATTTTCGCTTGATGCATTTGCAGGTACTCGCGCAATGTGCGCTTCGACACAACATTGTATGCGCTATGAACAGTGCAAGCAGAAAGGACGAGCTCGCAAAGGAACCCAAGATGGAAGCTTTGCAGTTCGGTTGAGTTGATTGCGCAGATTCAGTTCTATCCAACTCGGAATTGTACTGTTTTGTTTGGTTAACTATAGTGTAGCAGGGAAGGCACTATAGGGGTAAAATTTAGGTGAAGGTTGGATGTTGTTTGTCTGTATCTGCATGCTACAAGGCCAGGGGAAACCAGCGGAACCAGCATTTGGCTGGTTGGGCAAAGACAAAACAGGTTCTGTTTTTAGAACCTGAACCTAGTTGTTGTTTTCCCAGGTTGGAAAAACAGAACCAGAGGTTGTTTACCAACCTACCACCTGCTATTTTGTCCAGCCAGGTTGGTTCTGTTGCTTGGAATTATTTGGGATCATCCTTGGTTGTTCCCAGGTTGATTCCCAAGGTCCTTGCTAGCTAGAACTATTTAATCCTTCTCTGTTTGTACCTGAATATAGTAAAATTGATTCAAGCGAATTCCTTCCTCGCTGGAATTTCGTTTCTACGCGGTTCGTTGGCGGAATGCTACCCGAGTCAACGCTAGTACGCTAGCGCTCCAACGCTAGGCAAACGCTGTCCGAGCCAGAACTTAGTAATGGCAGAACTTTTCGCGAGGCAACTTGGCTCATTTTAAAGCTCTTGGAGCGAGCTTCGATATAGCGAATTCTCAGCTTAATCCGATCGACGGTCTGCACGGCACGCTGCGCGACGTTCAAGGTGCTCTTGCTGTTTTGACTAAGTCCTTCTTGATCCCTCTCTCTACAAACTCGGACCCGAGGATAGGGGCTGGGCTTTGTACCAGGCACCCAGGGACCCTTGGAGGTGACCCCGAGGAGAGGTTTTAAGTTTGATTAAGTCCTAATAGCTTGAGTTTATTAGGCCCTTACACCAACAACCGGGACGAAGCCCGACTTGTCGCTGGCGCGTGTGTGGGGCTGCATGGCGCAGTTCCTCCTCGTCCACGAGCAGCAGCGTGGTGGCAAGCTGAAGCCGAAGGCCAGGTGGGGCCTTCACCTCGGCATGTCGGAGGCGAGCAAGGGCTGGGAGCTCCTCGACATTGCCACCAACCGGATGGTCACCACGTCGGACGTGGTGTTCTACGAGGACCTGTCGCTGGAGGAGTGGAAGTCGGCGCACGGGCCGGTGTCTGGACGGACGTCGACCCCCTCGCCCACCGACACCTCCACAGCGACGCTACCTTTGCTCGCCGAGGTCGGTCAGCTTGCTGAGGACGACCCCGAGGTCTTCCACCCTTCCTCCCCCTCCCCTGCCACTCTTCTCATCACCCTGCGTGGGCTGAGTAAGCCGTCGGCCTCCGGCGATGAGGGGAGCAGTGGGGCGTCGCCTGTGGCGCCGACCAAGGGCATCGCCGGTGGCCGACGGGACGAGCAGCAAGTCGACGAGCAGCAGGTCGACATGGGAGTGCAGTCGACCTGGATCGGGGAGGAGAAGGTTGAGGAGGTACAGCCGACTTGGGCGAAGCCCACAGGGGAGCAGGCAGCAGCGCGGCCGACCAAGGAGCAGTCGGCGACCTGGCAGTCGGCAGGGGAGCTGACCGCAGGGGAGAAGTCGGTCGGGACGCCGACCGAGGTGCAGCAGGACGACGACGAAGCCGGTGAAGATAAAGGGGAGCAATTGGGCGACAAGGAGCCCGTCGACAGATTCGCCGAGGAGGTTCAGCCTGGACAACGGTGCACAGGTCGACTTCGGAGGCCCTCCCGACTTCTTCAATCCCGGCCGACCTTCACCACGGTATATGACGTGGTCGACGAGGACGACGACCTGGCGTTGCGACGACGCCGACGAGGACGAAGAGTTTCCGGAGCTCGACCCCGACATGCTGGCCGACCCCGAGCACCGCTGGGACATCTCGACGATGACGGTGAAGGAGGCGTGGCGAAGCTGGAAGGGCCCGGCGGTGAAGGCCGCCATGGAGGAGGAGATACGCAGCCTCATCAGCATGGGCACGTGGGAGCTGGTCGAACGCCCGCCGGGAGTGAACGTCATGAGAACCGTGGGTGTTGACGACGAAGTACCTCATCGATGACACCCGTCGAGCGAGAGAAGGCGAGGCTGGTCATGAAGGGCTTCACGCAGGTGTACGGCGCCGACTACGACGAGACGTTTGCGCCGGTGGGCAGCTACGTCACGCTGAGGATCTTCCTCAGCATCGTCGCCGTGCTCAACCTCAACCTGATGCAGCTCGACATGAAGAACGCCTTCCTGCAGAGCAAGCTCGACCGGGTGCTGTACATGTCGCAGCCGGACTACTTCAACGACGGAACCGGCCGGGTGTGCAAGCTGCTGAAGAGCCTGTACGGGCTGAAGCAGTCGCCGCTGCTGTGGTACTTGGCGCTCAACGACGTGCTGGTCGGCGCCGGTTGGAAGAAGAGCCAGGTCGACGAGGCCCTCTATTTAAGGTCGGCGACAACAAGGTGACCTGCTGGGTGCTGGTCTACGTCGACGACTTGCTCGCCGCCAGCAGCAGCCCCGAGATGCTGAAGGAGCTGCTGGAGGCCGCCTTCGAGCTGCGCGAGATCTCGCCGGTGCAGAAGTACCTCGGGCTGGAGATCGTGCGCGACAGGTCGGCGGGGAAGCTGTGGCTGCACCAGCAGGGCTACGCCGACAAGCTGCGTAGGCGTTTCATCGATGAGGAGCAGGGCGGTCGGACCCCGAAGACGCCGGTCTCGGTCGACGCCTACGCCGAGCTCACCTTCGACGACGAGGAGGCACAGGAGCGACAGGAGGAGGAGAGGAGAGTACCGGCAGAAGATCGGCTCGCTGCAGTTCGCGGCGACGACGACGAGGCCGGACATCGCCTTTGCCTGCAGCAAGCTGGGGAACGGCCTCACGGTGAGGAGCGACCAGCACTGGCGCGAGGTCGACCGCTGCCTCGCCTACCTCGCCAACACGCGTGACACCGCCCTGGAGTTCGGCGGTGGACCTGAGTCGTTGGAGCTGGTCGGCTACGTGGACGCCGACGACGCTGGCGACAAGCAGAACCGGACGAGCATGGGCGGCTACGTGTTCGTCTACGGAGGAGCCGCGGTCTCCTGGTCGAGCCAGCGCATCAAGTGCGCGACGCTGTCGTCGACCGAGTCGGAGTACGTGGCGGCCGTTGAAGCCGGCAAGGAGGGACGCCGACTTCGCTTCCTCCTGGCAGAGTTCCAGCAGCTGGATGCTAGAGGGCCAACGGTCCTGAGGGTGGACAACAAGTCGGCCATCACAGTCGCCGAGGGCATGGGGTTGACGGGCAACCTCAAGCACATGGAGTGGCGACAGGCCTGGCTGCAGCACATGGTGAAGCGGGGGAAGTTCTCGCTGCAGTACATCCCGACCGCTGAGCAGCCGGCCGACTTCATGACGAAGGCGCTGCACTATCCGGTGCTCCGTCTCGATCGGCCAAGTGCGCCTGGCCGACGTGGGCGACGGCGACAACGACGTGCAGCAGTAGGTGCCATGCCCTGTGCATTGCTGGTGCGGTGGACGACGTGCTGTGTGTTGGGTGCACGTCGACGAGCTTGTCTCCGAGAAGTACTGTCGTGTGGGCTGGGGGCCCAAGCATGAACGCGGCAGGGGAGTGTCAACAGGAGTTGTATGTTGGCCCCGTCCTCGCTTGGGTGCAAATTTACATTGCACGACATCCTGCCGTCTGTTTGTACGAGTATGCGTGTGCGAATGCATTTGGGTGTGAATGGAATGTTCGTGTGTTTGTTTGCTTTCGCAATTTTCGCTTGATGCATTTGCAGGTACTCGCGCAATGTGCGCTTCGGCACGACATTGTACGCGCTATGAACAATGCAAGCAGAAAGGACGAGCTCGCAAAGAAACCCAAGATGGAAGCTTTGCAGTTCGGTTGAGTTGATTGCGCAGATTCAGTTCTATCCAACTCGAAATTGTACTGTTTTGTTTGGTTAACTATAGTGTAGCAGGGAAGGCACTATAGGGGTACAATTTAGGTGAAGGTTGGATGTTGTTTGTCTGTATCTGCATGCTACAAGGCTAGGGGAAACCAGCGGAACCAGCATTTGGCTGGTTGGGCAAAGACAAAACAGGTTCTGTTTTTAGAACCTGAACCTGGTTGTTGTTTTCACAGGTTGGAAAAACAGAACCAGAGGTTGTTTACCAACCTACCACCTGCTATTTTGTCCAGCCAGGTTGGTTCTTTTGCTTGGAATTATTTGGGATCATCCCTGGTTGTTCCCAGGTTGATTCCAAAGTCCTTGCTAGCTAGAACTATTTAATCCTTCTCTGTTTGTACCTGAATATAGTCAAATTGATTCAAGCGAATTCCTTCATCGCTGGAATTTCGTTTCTGCGCTATTCGACGGCGGAATGCTACCCGAGTCAACGCTAGTATGCTAGCACTCCAACGCTAGGCAAACGCTGTCCGAGCCATAACTTCGTAATGGCAGAACTTTTCGCGAGGCAACTTGGCTCATTTTAAAGCTCTTGGAGCGAGCTTCGATATAGCGAATTCTCAGCTTAATCCGACCGACGGTCTGCACGGCACGCTGCACGACGTTCAAGGTACTCTTGCTGTTTTGACTAAGTCCTTCTTGATCCCTCTCTACAAACTCGGACCCGAGGATAGGGGCTGGTCTTGTACCAGGCACCCAGGGACCCTTGGAGGTGACCCGGAGGAGAGGTTTTAAGTTTGATTAAGTCCTAATAGCTTGAGTTTATTAGGCCCTTATACCAACAAGCTGGTATCAGAGCTGCGTTATAGTGATCCTCGTTATAGGTAGCTATGGCGGGCAACACCTCGGCGGGAGCTGGTGAATCTTCAGCCCAAGATCGTAGCGGCAGCCAAGATTCTGGTCTTTCAGCGCCAAGGGGAGCGCGAACAAACCAGGGCTCGCTTGTCAAGGAGGTGCTGAAGAATTTCACCGTCGAGAAGTTCAATGGTGAGGGCTATGATGATTGGGCCTGGAAAATGCAATTATATTTCCGTCAGATCGGTTTGCTGAAACTAATGATTGGGGAGGAGCCTAGACCGAGTGACCCCACGCTGCAGGAAGATTGGGACGAGCGCTCCTCGGCTGGCTACTATTTGATGTCGCAGAGTTTGGAGCTGAACCAGCGTCACCACGTCATGCACCTGCTGCCGGAGGTTGAATGCGGTCCGAAGGCGTGGACCGTGTTGAAGGAGCTGCACGCCCCGACCTCCGTTGTCGCAACGTTGATGCTGGAGAGGGAGCTGTCCGCGTTGCGCCTGAGCGAGGGAGAGCCGGTGCAACCAGTCCTGGACAAGATGCGCGACCTCTACGCGAAGTTGGCGACCGCGGGAATCACCTACCCGGAGCAGACCAAGTGCTTGAAGATGCTCTCGCTGCTGCCGGAATCGTGGCTTCAATTTACGAGCGGATTGAGCCTGCCGCAGAACCAGAGCTTGTGGACGCTCGAGTGGGTGCGGACGAAGATTCTGGAGGAGGACTTCCGTCGCCGCCAACTGAGGGGTGGAGACGACGGCAGCAGCGGCAGCGGCTTACGGATGCAAGGAGCCGACGTGGCAGAGGACGTGGCTTCGGTGGTGCTGACGCGGTGCAAAGAAAGACGACGACTCCAACGACCAACAAGGAGGTACCGGTTGGGGTCGCGGTGCGAAATCTGGACGTGGGGGCAAGTCGGGTGCTGGTGGCAAAATGAAAGGGAGTTGCTGGTATTGTGAGAAGGAAGGGCACCCCTGGTTTTTGTGCTATAAGAAACCCGATGGATGGACCCCCCAGAATCGTCACCAGGATGGCGGCGCGCGGAGGAACCAGAAAAACGGCGCCAACATGGTCGCTGATTCGTCCGACAACAACCCGAAGGGCAACGGCGGTGCGGAGAAGAAGAAGGAGCGCACCGCGGGCCAATTCTTCCATGTGGGAGACAAGGGGGAGCAAGGAGACGCCTCTGCCAAAGTTGGAGAAGAGCTGCACCCCCTAGACTATTGGGTGTTGGACACAGGCGCTGCTTGGACGATGACGCCGCGCAAGGACCTGCTGGACGAAGTACGAGCTGCACCGATCAATGAAGTGTGCTCCGCCTCTGGACACATGTTGAAGGTGGCTGGTGCGGGACGAGCTGCGTTTAAGGGAGCGGATGGCAAGCCGGTGGTGCTGCACGACGTTCTCTTCGTCCCCGACCTGAAGGCCAACCTTATCTCCCTCCGTAAGCTTGGCAAGGCTGGGGTGAACACCAACACGGATGGGGCACGCACTTATAAGGGGAAGCTGGGCAATCGGGTGCTTTGGGATCTGCACGAGAGCAAGGACGTGTACAGATCTATGTGGCAGCTGCCGGCCCTGGCGTGGCATGGTGGGGGGCAGGCTGGAGAGGGGTCTGCATCCCAGGGGGAGTGCAATGCCGTTGGAGGGGTTGGTGTGAAAGTGTCGGCCAGATCTGGGGAGACAGATTGGGCAACGGCACACCGGCGCTTAGGGCATGTGGCAATGCCTTTGCTGAAGCAGCTGGAGAAGGATGGAGCCGTTAAGGGTCTGAAGCTGAACGGACAGCCACCCGATGACAACTGTGAAATCTGTTTGCTTTCAAAGTTCACCCGTTTCCCTTTCCATAGTGTGGCTGGCAGGAGCAAGAAGCCTTTGGAGCTGGTCCACATGGACTTGGTGGGGCCGCTGCCGGTGCAAGGGCACAAAGGGGCACGGGGAGCGGTATTTTCTTACAATTGTGGATGACTGGAGCAGGCTGATGTGGGCGTATCCGCTGAAGCAGAAGGGACAACGCCGCCTCCACGATACGGGACGATTGGCTGCCATTCGTGGAGAAGCAGGCGGAGTGTGTAGTGAAGCGGATTAGGACAGACCGGGGTGGTGAGTTCCTTGGAGCTGAAATGACGGCCTGGCTCAAGAAGCAGGGCATCCAGAGAGAGCTGACCATGGCTTATACCCCACAGTCCAATGTTTTGTAGCAGAACGGGGCAAACCGGACCATTCTGGAGACAGCTAGGGCGCTGCTCATAGAATCAGGGCTGAGCAATTCTATGTGGCCTCATGCTGTCCGGCACGCCACTGTCGCTAGGAACAGGGTGCTCACCAAGGTTGGGGATGACTCGTGGGTGCCGTTGGAGAGGTGGCTTGGGAGGAAGCCGCCGGTGGACATGCTGAGGATGTTCGGTTGCATGGCAGTCGCCCACGTCCCCAAGACCTACCGCAGTAAGTTGGGGGCGAGTGCAATCTGGTGTGTGCATTTGGGGCTGGCTGCTGAGAGCAAGGGATGGCTGCTATGGGAACCATCCAAGGGTGTGTTGTTTGTTGTTGACAGCAGGGATGTGAAATTCATTGAGGCCATGATGTATGGGAGCTGGGAGAAACAGCCGGAGGCCGGGGTTTTTGTCCCAGCAGATGGAGCAGATCACCATGCAGCTGGACCTGACTCCTAGTGTGTGGGAGGAGGGAGAGGAGGCAGCTGCGGGGAATGGTGATGGAGAGAAGGTACAGGAGGCACCTGCTGGTGGAGAAAATGGTGTGGAAACTGGCGGCAGCACTAGTGGAGCTGCTGGACCCGAGGGAGGAGAGAAATAGAGCAGGGAAAAACTAAGAAGCCGAAGGGTGTCGTATGAAGGGATGGGAGACACCCGTCTCCAGGCCAGGACGTACCCGTATGGCTACTAAGAAGCTGACTGCAGGAACTGATGCAGCAGAGCAGCAGCTAGGGACCGAAGAGGCATTGCTGATTCTACCTCATGGCTATGACCCGGATGAGGAGGATGAGCCTGCGTACTGTTTTCTTGCCCCTGCACCAGAGGAACCAGCTAGCATGGAGGAGGCATTAGCTGGACCAGATAGGGACAAGTGGCTGGCTTCTAGGGATGCTGAGTACCAGAGTCTGCTGGAGAATAGGACATGGGATCTGGTGGTGCTGCCTGATGGGAAGAAAGCGATACAATGCAAGTGGGTGCTGAGGATCAAGACCGATGACAAGGGGCAGGTCACCATCTACAAGAGTAGGCTGGTGGCGAAGGGGTTTATGCAGAAGGAGAAGCAGGACTTCAACGAGATCTTTGCTCCCACTGCCAAACCCCCTACCCTCCGTGTCTTGTTGGCAAATGCAGCTGTTAGTGGGAAATTCATCATTCAGATGGATATTTCAACGGCATTCCTGAATGGGATTTTAGAGGAGGATGTGTACATTGTTGGGTGCAAATGCACATTGCACGACATCCTGCCGTCTGTTTGTACGAGTATGCGTGTGCGAATGCATTTGCGTGTGAATGGTGTTGTTCGTGTGTTTGTTTGCTTTCGCATTTTTCGCTTGATGCATTTGCAGGTACTCGCGCAATGTGCGCTTCGGCACAACATTGTACGCGCTATGAACAGTGCAAGCAGAAAGGACGAGCTCGCAAAGGAACCCAAGATGGAAGCTTTGCAGTTCGGTTGAGTTGATTGCGCAGATTCAGTTCTATCCAACTCGAAATTGTACTGTTTTGTTTGGTTAACTATAGTGTAGCAGGGAAGGCACTATAGGGGTACAATTTAGGTGAAGGTTGGATGTTGTTTGTCTGTATCTGCATGCTACAAGGCCAGGGGAAACCAGCGGAACCAGCATTTGGCTGGTTGGGAAAAGACAAAACAGGTTCTGTTTTTAGAACCTGAACCTGGTTTGTTTTCCCAGGTTGGAAAAACAGAACCAGAGGTTTTTTACCAACCTACCACCTGCTATTTTGTCAAGCCAGGTGGTTTCTGTGATTGGAATTATTTGGGATCATCCCTAGTTGTTCCCAGGTTGATTCCCAAGGTCCTTGCTAGCTAGAATTATTTAATCCTTCTCTGTTTGTACCTAAATATAGTCAAATTGATTCAAGCAAATTCCTTCCTCGCTGGAATTTCGTTTCTGCGCTATTCGACGGCGGAATGCTACCCGAGTCAACGCTAGTATGCTAGCACTCCAACGCTAGGCAAACGCTGTCCGAGCCATAACTTAGTAATGGCAGAATTTTTCGCGAGGCAACTTGGCTCATTTTAAAGCTCTTGGAGCGAGCTTCGATATAGCGAATTCTCAGCTTAATCCGACCGACGGTCTGCACGGCACGCTGCGCGACGTTCAAGGTACTCTTGCTGTTTTGACTAAGTCCTTCTTGATCCCTCTCTACAAACTCGGACCCGAGGATAGGGGCTGGTCTTGTACCAGGCACCCAGGGACCCTTGGAGGTGACCCCGAGGAGAGGTTTAAGTTTGATTAAGTCCTAATAGCTTGAGTTTATTAGGCCCTTACACCAACAAGCTGGTATCAGAGCTGCGTTATAGTGATCCTCGTTATAGGTAGCTATTGCGGGGCAACACCTCGGGCGGGAGCTGGTGAATCTTCAGCCCAAGATCGTAGCGGCAGCCAAGATTCTGGTCTTTCAGCGCCAAGGGGAGCGCGAACAAACCAGGGCTCGCTGATCAAGGAGGTGCTGAAGAATTTCACCGTCGAGAAGTTCAATGGTGAGGGCTATGATGATTGGGCCTGGAAAATGCAATTATATTTCCGTCAGATCGGTTTGCTGAAACTAATGATTGGGGAGGAGCCTAGACCGAGTGACCCCACGCTGCAGGAAGATTGGGACGAGCGCTCCTCGGCTGGCTACTATTTGATGTCGCAGAGTTTGGAGCTGAACCAGCGTCACCACGTCATGCACCTGCCTGCGGGAGGTTGAATGCGGTCCGAAGGCGTGGACCGTGTTGAAGGAGCTGCACGCCCCGACCTCCGTTGTCGCAACGTTGATGCTGGAGAGGGAGCTGTCCGCGTTGCGCCTGAGCGAGGGAGAGCCGGTGCAACCAGTCCTGGACAAGATGCGCGACCTCTACGCGAAGTTGGCGACCGCGGGAATCACCTACCCGGAGCAGACCAAGTGCTTGAAGA
>CANIUD010000040.1:0-69977 GCA_947470075.1 Closterium sp. Yama58-4
CATAACTTAGTAATGGCAGAACTTTTCGCGAGGCAACTTGGCTCATTTTAAAGCTCCTGGAGCGAGCTTCGATATAGCGAATTCTCAGCTTAATTCGACCGACGGTCTGCATGGCCGCTGCGCGACGTTCAAGGTACTCTTGCTGTTTTGACTAAGTCCTTCTTGATCCCTCTCTCTACAAATTCGGACCCGAGGATAGGGGCTGGTCTTGTACCAGGCACCCAAGGACCTTTGGAGGTGAACCCCGAGAGAGGTTTAAGTTTGATTAAGTCCTAATAGCTTGAGTTTATTAGGCCCTTACACACACACAAATGCCTCAGCCACACCACCTCCTTTGCCCCATGATGAAGGGCCATGTACTCGGTCTCACACGAGGACAGCCCCACCTCGTTCTGCTTCTTGCTGCGCCAGCTTACTACAGCACCTCCAACAGGCACACATAGCCTCCAATGCTGGTGCCATCCGCCTTCACAGAGTTGAAGCTGGCGTCGGTGTAGCAAGTCAAGAGCATCTCCCCCTTGCTCAAGTCAGCTGCACCCCTCTGCAGCCTCTGTCGCACAGCACTGTACTCCAAGCCCACTGATGCTGTAGCGCTCACATAGCGGACCAACCTCTTGGCCGCTTCCAGCTGCTCATGACTGGGGCGTGAAACCACACTCGCAAGCCTGGATGTAGCAAAGGCAATGTCAGGCCGCGTGTGGTTAGCCGCATAGTTGAGTGCCCCCACCATGGAGTGAAAGAGCTTCTTGTCACTCTCACCCACCACCTCCTCATCAGCACAGGGCTCCACAGTGAACCCTGAAGGCAGTGGGGTGGCTGGCTTTCCTCCATCTTGCAGCCCATACTTCTCAGCCAGCCCCTCACAATACTTCCTCTGGTGCAACCTCAACACTCCCTTGTCGAGGTCTCTCTCCACATGCATCCTAAGATAATACTTCACATCTCCCATCTTAGAACACTTGAACTGCATCTCCAGCATCTCCTCCACATGCTCAATAATCGCAGATTACTCGAAGAACAGCAGGATGTCTGTTGGGTGCAAATGCACATTGCACGACATCCTGCCGTCTGTTTGTACGAGTATGCGTGTGCGAATGCATTTGCGTGTGAATGGTGTGTTCGTGTGTTTGTTTGCTTTCGCATTTTTCGCTTGATGCATTTGCAGGTACTCGCGCAATGTGCGCTTCGGCACAACATTGTACGCGCTATGAACAGTGCAAGCAGAAAAGACGAGCTCGCAAAGGAACCCAAGATGGAAGCTTTGCAGTTCGGTTGAGTTGATTGCGCAGATTCAGTTCTATCCAACTCGAAATTGTACTGTTTTGTTTGGGAAGGCACTATAGGGGTACAATTTAGGTGAAGGTTGGATGTTGTTTGTCTGTATCTGCATGCTACAAGGCCAGGGGAAACCAGCGGAACCAGCATTTGGCTGGTTGGGCAAAGACAAAACAGGTTCTGTTTTTAGAACCTGAACCTGGTTGTTGTTTTCCCAGGTTGGAAAAACAGAACCAGAGGTTGTTTACCAACCTACCACCTGCTATTTTGTCCAGCCAGGTTGGTTCTGTTGCTTGGAATTATTTGGGATCATCCCTGGTTGTTCCCAGGTTGATTCCCAAGGTCCTTGCTAGCTAGAACTATTTAATCCTTCTCTGTTTGTACCTGAATATAGTCAAATTGATTCATGTGAATTCCTTCCTCGCTGGAATTTCGTTTCTACGCGGTTCGTTGGCGGAATGCTACCCGAGTCAACGCTAGTACGCTAGCACTCTAATGCTAGGCAAACACCGTCTGAGCCATAACTTCGTAATGGCAGAACTTTTCGCGAGGCAACTTGGCTCATTTTAAAGCTCTTGGAGCGAGCTTCGATATAGCGAATTCTCAGCTTAATCCGATCGACGGTCTGCACGGCACGCTGCGCGACGTTCAAGGTACTCTTGCTGTTTTGACTAAGTCCTTCTTGATCCCTCTCTCTACAAACTCGGACCCGAGGATAGGGGCTGGTCTTGTACCAGGCACCCAGGGACCCTTGGAGGTGACCCCGAGGAGAGGTTTTAAGTTTGATTAAGTCCTAATAGCTTGAGTTTATTAGGCCCTTACACCAACAATGTCGTCCACGCACATCAGGAGCAAGAACAGATTGTGATCACACTCACTCTTCTTGAATCCCCCAGCCAGCAGTGTCTCCTCCAGCTTGTGGTACCATGCACGAGGAGCCTGCTTCAGGCCATACATATCCTTCTTCAGCCTACACACCCTGCCGCTCCCATCATCCAACCCCTCAGGCTGTAACATTTACAGCTCCTCTAGAATGATCCCATTGAGGAAGGTGGTGGTAATGTCAATTTGCTTCACCTGCCATCCACGGTTTGCAGTTTTTGCCAATGACAATCTCAGTGTTGTCCCTTTCCCCACAGGAGCATAGAGCTCGTTGAAGTCCTTCCCCTTTGTCGGCTGGAATCCCTTAGTTACAAGCCTTGACTTGTAGCGGGTCAGCTCCCCATCAGGTCCGTACTTGTGCCTGAAGATCAGCTTGGAAGAAATAGCCTTTTTCCTAGGAGGCAGCTCACACAGCTCCCACATATCATTCTCCAGCAGAGAGTCATACTCCTCCTGCAGTGCGCTATCTCCTACTCATCACACTGCTCAGCCACACTCCCAGCGCTTACAACCTTTGGCTTTTTTTTTTTTTTTTTTTTTTTTTGGACATAATACACTATGCAATGCATTACATCCACAGTCGTAACTGGAAAGGGAGGGAAGGTGCAGGCCAACTTCTTACTGTTTGCAATGCCTTCCCTGTAGCCTTCTATGGTGGATTAAAGAAAGTACTGCGTCGCTCCCATATCGAAGTGAAAGCACTGTTCCACACCAGTTGCTCGTCTTGTTCGCAGATGCGGCTTAGTGCAGCCGCCTCACCAGTTGTCAAGTTTGGCTAGACTCCTCCAGCCCCACCCCTCCTCTGCCCTCCTTTGCCACCAAACCCCTCACTGTAAATCCGCACATGCCTCCTGAAATTTTGCTCCAATCTTCCTGGCCACGCGATTGGGTTCGAATTTTTTCTTCCGGAAGACCGCATCACACCTCTCCAGCCATATGTGTCTGAAAGTGACCGCAATAAGCCTCGATTCCGGGAAATCGGAGGTTGTGCTATCTTCAGCAAATAGCAGCTCGCCCAGTGTTCCCACTGCTCTTGCTGGATTGATCAGGCGTAGTGAGTCTTGAAGCGCGCCACAAATCCCTTTAACCACCGGGCAGCTCATCAAGCAGTGAGTTGGCGACTCCTCCAGCTTGCAATAAGGGCAGCATGCACGCGAGCCGAAGAAAGCCTGCCTGCTGCCCACTTGCAGGTTGTGGCTAAGCAGCCTCAGCAAAACCTCTCTTGCCTTGGCTGGGATGGCCAGCGAGTCCCTCTTCGCAATGGCTTTTTCCCAGTTTATCTTTCGTCCCAGCTCTCTTCCCACTTTTTTGCTGCTTTGGCTGCTGCGTCGGCTTCTTGAGTAGATGCATCAGCTTCCTTTGCGCCGTTGGCTTACCCTCCGCACATAGAAACGAGGCCCGTAATCGTGTCAGGGGGTCTCCCGCCTGCCCTAACACGTATCCCCCGCTCGCCACCATCGGAGTTAGTATACTAATCAGCGACGACGGCTGTACTTCCATCCCCACCTGTTTTATATTTCCTCTGTTATCCACCACCACTCTTTCGCACTTCAACTCTTTATTTTCCGACAGTGCCACTCGAAGGTAACTCTGATTCCCTCCCACCGTTTTTCCCACTTTGACCAGGGTCGTAGTTTCCGCAATTTCTGCCGCCGACACCTTTGCGAGCAATTTCCTTTTCTAGCTCTCCAGGACGTCCTTCCAGGCCATTAAAGCCTACCTCGCCGTGGACGATCTCCCTGTGCTTGGTCAGCGTCCACAGGCCTTTCACCTTCCAGCTCCCATCGTATTCCTCCTGCAGTAAGTCCCCCACTATCATACCCTTCAGGCATTCCGAGCCTTTCTGCCTTTCAAAAGGGCTCTCTCCTTGATAGTGAATCCATCTGCTGAACCATAGATGCTCCTTCTCCATCTCCCATCTGTTTGCAGGTTCAGGCAGCTCCGGCAGTTGCTTCTCCCACATTAACGGCACCAGCTCCTGCCGGGGTTCTCTACCGCCTTTCCACTCTGCGAGGATGGCCTTGTGTGCCAACAGTGTTGCCCAACCCAGGGGCATATTTGCCGTGCTCTCCATCAGCCACTGCTTCATCGGCTTTTCCTCCAGCAGGGCTGCAACCAAGTTCCATAGTGCTTGTCCGTTGATTCTTACTGTTGGGCTGATCACCCCCAGTCCCCCCTCTCTCCTGCTCAGGTGTGCCAAGAGCTCGCTCCAGAGGATGAAATGCTTCTCCTCATCTGCGCAACCTTTCGATATGAAGTTGTGATACAGCTTTCGGATCTTCTTCCAGATCTGCTTCAGCGGCTGGTAGATCTGCGCCTGGATCAGGAGGGCAGATAGGTGAGCCGGTAAGGAGGGCGCACATCCCTCCTAGGACAGTCAGCTGGACGTGCGGCACCTTGTGGAGCACCTTGCTGCTGCTGCTGCTGCTGCTGGTCCTCCACCTCAGGTTCTGCCCCAGCCTCAGTCACCCCAGAGATCTTCTCCTCTGAGACAATGACCTGCACTTGCCTCGAAGGCCGCTGCACCTCATTGGCTTCAATGATCAGCGGTGTAATAGGAAGCTTCTGCTGCTGCTGCTTCCACTCATCGTAGTACTAGGACTCAAGGAATTTCACGTCCCTTGACACAGCCAGCTGCTGGCCTGTCAAGTCCCATATCAACGAGCCATTGTGATCCTTAGCAAGCCCCAAGTGCACACCCCATCTCCCAGAAGCTTCCAGCTTTCCCCTCTTCTCCTTCGGCACATGAAACACCACCATGCAGCCGTAAGCTCTCAGCATGTTGACTGCAGGTGCACTCCCATACCACTTGGTGTAGGTAATCCTCTGCTTCTCCCCGACAGTCGCCAGCACCTTGTTCTTCACAAGGGCGACCTGCCTCAGTGCAGTCACCCAAAACGGATCTGGCAGCCCTGCACGCCCAAGGAGAGTGCGAGCACCTTCCTGCAGGGTTCACGCCGTTCTGCTGAGGATTGTAGTGTTGGAGTAGGCTAGAGCTCGCTCTGGCCTTTATTTTGGTGTGTTCTTTCTCTAGGCTTAGAGAGAGTTACGCACTCAGGGTCATTTTAGGTTCATTTCATAGTTGTTAGGACAAACCGAACACACCCTAGGTTCAATTAGGGTTTCCAACCCTCTCTCTTTTGTATCTCGATATTCTCATTCTAGTCGTTCTTCTTCTACCTAACCAAAACCTCTCACCATCCATGGCTTCTCTTACTTAAACATGGTATCAGAGCCTAGTCCTAGGCGTTTCCGTTTTATCCGCATCTCTTAGAAAGTTTCTGGCCCTTAGGCCATTTCCGCGCTAATAGCTAGACGATTTTTTTCCCTTGTTTTTTTTGTTTTTTTTTTTCTCTATTTTATCGTTTCTTTACTGTCACTCTTAGCATCCTCGCGGTTTTCTTCATTTTAGTCACACGGCGCCTTCCCTCTTCGTCGCGCCTCCCCCTCCTCACGTTCCCGGCGGTAGCGCGCCGATTTCTGCTCGTAGCGCGCTTAGACCCCACCCCCCCCCCCCCCCCCCCCCCCCCCCACCTCCCCGCCCCCTCCCGTCTCGTCGCGCGCGCTTCGCTTCGTCGAGCAGCGCGCGTGCCTGCCTCCCATGCGGCACGCCTTGCTCTTTCACAATCCGCCCTCCCTCCCTCACCCTCCTCCTCCTTTCCTCTCTCCCTTGTGCATCCCTCACTATCTCACCTCTTCCTCCTCATCTTTTCTCTCCTCTTCTGCTGCAGCTCGTACGTACTTGTGGCACGGCCTTCCCACAAGTCCGCCCCTTCACCATCCTCCTCCCCTCCTCTCTTCCTCTCAATCCCCTTCCACTCTTTCACCCCCCTTTTCCTCCACCTCTTTTCTCTCCTCATCTGCTACAGCTGGTGGCTGATTGCGTTTTTGAATTTGTTACTCCTCCCCACCTTTCCTCCTCCTCAGTACCCTCCCCTCAACTGCTCAACTGTGAACTCCTTCACAACTCTCCCTCCTCTTGTTTCTCCCTTCACCGGCCCAGCAGCAGACTACCTCGCCGCTATCCCTCCTCCTCTAGTTTCTCCCCTCAGCGGCGCAGCAGCAGACTACTCCGCCACTATCCCTCCTCCTCTAGTTTCTCCCCTCAGCGGCGCAGCAGCAGACTACTCCGCCACTATCCCTCCTCCTCTAGTTTCTCCCCTCAGCGGCGCAGCAGCAGACTACTCCGCCACTATCCCTCCTCCTCTTGTTTCTCCCCTCAGCGGCTCAGCAGCAGACTACTCCGTCCATATCCCTCCTCCTCTTGTTTTCTCCCCTCAGCGGCTCAGCAGCAGACTGCTTCGCCCTTATTCCTCCGCCTCTTATACCTCTCCCCTCATCTGCTCTGCAGCTGTCTCCTCCTCCTTATGGCGACTTCTCTCGCCCTCCCTCTGCTGGTCCTTCAGCTCGCGCCTGATGGCAGCGCAGTCAACTTCCCCAGTTGGCTGAACTGTCTTGAGCGCACGCTGTCTGGCACCCTCGTGAGTGGCTTTAACCTCTGGTTTGTCACTCAGCAGAGTGGTTCTGGCGCCATTCCTAAACATGCCTCTGCACCTACCACTACCTCCTCTGATCCCTATGCTGATGGCCTTCGTGCTGCTATCGCTGAAACTGAGCGGATTGCGGCCACGGCCCAAACCACTGCCATGGCTGCTCCTGACAATGCTGTTGCCCGTGACCTCGCTCGTGTTCTTTCTGAATCCTTGAGCTACCCCTTCTCCTCGCTCTGCCCCGCCGACCATTGGTCATTCTCTCGTGTCTCTGCCTTCCTCCTCCAGGCAGAGCTCAACCTCCGCAGCTGCCCTCCTACTGCCGCCGCTGTCGCACCCTCTTCTGTCCCCCCTCCTCTCCCCACCACCACTGCCGCTGCCGCTTCCTCTCGCCCTCGCAACACCTTTCCTCCTTGCACCTACATCATTCGCCAGGGGCCCCGCAAGGGTCAGCCCTGCGGTCGCACCAATCATCCCGCCACCTCCTGCTTCCAGAAACTCACCGATGACTGGTTCCTGGCTGGCAACACTGGTCGCCCTCCCAACTGGCTTCAACTCTCTCGTCAGCGTCGCCAGTCTTCTGCCCAGGCGGTACTTGTGGCCGCCGACTCTGGTGCCAGTACTCAAACCTCTGCTCTCAGTGTGACTATGCCTAGTCAGGATAGCATTCTGGGGGCTTCTCCCCTTATGGACCCTCGTTTTGCCATGATGTTTGCTCCTTCTGTTAATGGCAATGATTCTCAGTATCTTGGTCCCACAGCTGCTGCTCTTTCCCTCCCTTGCATACTTGAGTTGGTTCTTGACAGTGGTGACTCTGTTTTTTGTGACGCTGGTGTGCTTCGCTCTTTTCCCCATCCCCTCTCCATTCAAGGGGCTGGGGATACCATGACCATGTCTTGTACTGCTACCTCCTCTCTTCCCTGTCCTGCCTCCCCTCTGGTGCTGCGACTGGCCTCTATGTTCCTTCCTGCCGCCACAACCTTCTTTCTCTCTCTGCTCTTCAACGTCTTTCTGTGTGAGCTATCTTTCGTGAATGTGACTCCTAGTGTGATCTCTATCATCGCAACTGCCATCTTGCACGCTTCACTCTTTCCCCTATCACTCGCCTCTACACTCTTCGTGTCTCTCTCCCCCCTTCTGCCCATCATGCCTCTTCCGCTTCCGCCCCTCCTGTTCCTTCTTGCGACTGTCGTTCTCTCACTCAACCTACCCTCCTCCTCCATCATCGACTTGGCCACCCCAATTTTCCCCTTCTTCGCAGTATGGTCTCCTCCAAGCTTCTTCATGGCCTCCCTTCCTCTCTTCCCCCCCTTCCTGCCTCTCCCGCTCCTCCATGCACCCCATGTGTCCAGGCCAAGCTATCCCAGTCACCCCATCCCTCTTCTCCCTCTGCCTCTCCCCAACCCCTTGACCTTGTTCATATGGATCTCTGGGGTCCTTCACCTACTGCTTCTCGCCAGGGTCATCGATACTTTCTGCTTTTGGTTGATGATCACTCACGATTTGCCACTGTCTATCCCCTCCGTGCCAAATCTGACGCTCCCTCCCTGATCATTCGTTGGGCTGAGCAGGCTCGTCTGCGCTTTCAGCGTCCTGTCGCGCGCTTTTACTCAAATGGTGGTGGCGAATTCTTTAATCACTCTCTCCCCTCTTACTGTGCCTCTCATGGCATTCGCTAGACCTCCACCCTTCCTCACTCCCCAGAACAGAATGGGGTTGCTGAGCGTCGCAATCTCACTCTAATGGAAATTACTCGCTGCCTACTCATTCATGCTTCTGCTCTCCACTCTCTTTGGAGCTATGCTCTCCTCCATGCCACTCTAATCTCTAACCTTCGCCCTCATCCTCTTCGCCCTACTACCACCCCCTTCCAGCTTTGGACTGGCCGCCAGCCCTCTGTTCGCCCTCTTTGGGTCTGGGGGTGTGTCGCCCATGTTCTTGTCAATCCAGCAGACCGGTCCCGTCAAGGTGGGAAACTCGCTCCCAAGACACAACTCTGTGCATTCCTTGGCATAAACTCTGACTGTCCTGGCTACCTTTTCTATGCCCCTTCCTCTCACCAGCTCATCCGCAGCCAGGACGTCATTTTCAATGAGACTCGATCCCCATTCCATTCCCCCCCACCCGCCCCTCCTGTCCTCTCTCTTAACTGGTCTGATTTCGATCAGCCGCCGTCTGTTCTTCCCTCCCCTCCTCCCCCCCCTCTTATCCCGCCCCTTCCCGCCCCTCCCCCCGCGCCAGCCTCTACTGCCTCACCTTCCGATATAATCTCTGGAGCCTCCCCACCCTCCTCTTCCTCTTCGGCTCCCCTCCCTTCCTCACCTCCAACTTCCTCTCCACCTCCTTCGCCTGTTCCCATCCCCCCCCCCAACCCCCGCTTCCCCCTGCCTTACTCGCTCCATGACTCGCGCACTTTCTAACTTTCAGTACTCTGCTCTTTTCGCTCGTACTTCTCCATCCCAGAATGTTAATCTTCTTGAGGATCGCTTTGAGGAGCTCTTCAACATTCATCCTGTTTCTCCTCTTCTGTGTGTCACCGTCGGTGACTTTAGCAATTCTCCCACTCTTCTTTCTGTTGACACCGCTGCCATTCCCACCCCTCTGTCCTACTCCGAGGCTGTGTTAGGCTTTCATGACACTGATGGATGACTGCCATCATTGCTGAGTGCGAGGCATTTACCAGAATTAATTCATATATTGACTCTGTCCCCCCCCCCTGGCGCCACAATTGTTAAAGGCAAATAGGTCTTCCGTGTCAAGCAGCTGCTCTCCGAACTTCCTGTCTTCAAGGCCCGCTACTGTGCCAAGGGCTTCACTCAGCGTGAAGGCATTGACTACTTTGCCACTTACTCCCCCACAGCCCGTCTCCCCACTCTCCGCCTCCTTCTTGACTTAGGCGCTCGCTGGAATTGGGAGATCCACTCCATGGACGTTTCCAATGCTTTCCTCCATGGCGAGTTGCATGAGCGCATAATCGTTGAGCACCCCGCTGGTTTTCCTTGCCTTTTCCTTCCAGGCACTGTTTGGGAATTAAAGCGACCTGTGTATGGCCTTAAACAGGCCCCGCGCGAGTGGCACGCCAAGCTCGCCTCCACCCTTCACTCTCTTGGCTTCTCTACCTCATCTGACCCCAGTCTTTTCATTCGCACATCCCCCCACAGGCTTTACATCCTTGCCTACGTGGACAATTTGGTGCTGCTTGCTGAGGACCCCGCCGATTTTGCAGCTCTCAAGAAAGCCCTGCAGGCGCGTCTCATGTGCAAGGATCTTGGCGAGCTTCGTCACTACCTCGGCATGGAGATCCGTCGTGATCGTACTGCCCGTACCATCTCCCTCTCCCAGTCTTTCTACATCCAGTCCATCCTCCAGCGGTTCGAGATGTTGCAGGCTAAGCCGGTTGTCAACAGGAGTGTTGTGTGGCCCCGTCCTCGCTTGGGCGGAGCCGACTTCGTGGTCGGGTGCTTGGGGGATGCAGCCGACCTGCAGCAGTGGGCACGGGGGCCACTGCAAGGGCGTGGTGTTGGGAGGCGCCTGGCTGGTGGGCGCCGAGCAGGTGGACGCCGTCCTTGGCGTCTGGACGGCGTCCTGGGCGTCTGCTCGGCGTCCTGGGCGCCTGGACGCCGTCCTGGGCGTCTGCTCGGCGTCCTGGGCGCCTGGACGCCGTCCTGGGCGTCTGCTCGGCGTCCTGGGAGGTGGGACGCCGACCTGGGGGTCTGCTCGGCGTCCCGGGCGCCTGGACGCCGTCATGAGCGCCTGGACGGCGTCCTGGGCGAGTGGACGCCGACCTGGACGCCAGGACGCCGACCTGGGGACGCCGGGCTTGGCGTAGCCGGCGTCCGACTGGGCTGGACGACCAGGCGGGGTTGCCCGGTCGACCGGGATACCCGGGCGACGTGTGCGAAGGTCGCCGGGGGAGGTTTCTGCGAGGACGACCTCGGGGGTGGTATCCCGAGGTCGACGTGGCTGGTGGGCGCCGTCACGGGCGGGAATGTCTGCGCTGGGCACGTGACGAGGAGTTGGACGCCAACCAGCCGCGCACATCTGCGAAGCAGGTGCACCGTTGTCCTGCGGGTGCAACGCTGTGCAGCCGACTTGCTGCAGCGTTGGCACACCACGGACATGCAACGTTGGCGCGCCGCATCTCTGCAGCGCTGGAGCGGTGCGAGCACTGCTGCGCTGGAACGTGGTCGACCGTGCTGCGCTGGAGGTCGACCAGCAGCTGTGCTAGCTCTGATGTAGTGATGCATGCCAATGTTGTTGCAATCATTCTGAACCTTTGTTGTGATGTTTTCCTAGTGGAACTCTTGCCAATTCTCCCCGTGAACTAGCAAGCAGTGTGCGCACAAGGAAACGACTAAGTGAACGAACGCAGAGCTACCTCTCACACACGTGCCTTCCCCGTAGTCAAGCTCCCGTTGCTAGAGTTATCTCCGCATGGTGCGGTGAGCGTGGACGACACCGCGAAGGCACCTTCGATTTAGCCGACTTTGCACTTCCCGATTGTGTTCGTAGACCCGCAGCTTTGCGTTAGTCACCATGGTAGGCGGCGTAGGTGACGCCGGGGTGGTGGACACCCTGGAGGCACGGCTGGAGAACGCGAGGAGAAAGCACGAGGCCAACGAGTATGGCGACCTGCCGTGGGCGGTCGTCGAGGCCGTGCCCCGAAGCATGTGGGCGTCGGAGCACCCTTCTCGGCCTGCTTCTCCTCGACCGGTGAACACCGAGGGCGGCGTCGACGTGGGCGCCAACACCGGAGGAGGCCAGGCCGGCAGCAGTGCGGGAGGCACGTCGAGGCAGAGAGGAGTGATACACGCCGATGAAGTCGGCGGCGTTCAGGCGCGAGGGATGCAGTCGTCGGCGGCTGCAGGGACCTCGCAGGGCTACGTCGGAGGACGACGAAGTGAATTGGCGCCGATGTCGGCGACGCACGTGACCGCGGGAGGGATAGCGCCGAGCTACGGCTACTTCAAATTTACGCCGGACAGGATTCAGGTCACCCCCCTGCTGGTCGGTCGACCGGACATCCTCACCTGGAAGGAGGCGATCGAGCCTCAACTGGAGATGGCCGGGCTGATCGGCTTCGCTCGTGGGACCGTGGAGACGCCGGAGGAGATCTACCCTGACTTGCGTGCGGAGTTTCGCGCCGTGCAGCTGCTGACCTTCACGGTCATCTCGCGGTGCTGTTCGCCGGGCGTGCAGATCGCCTTGAAGTGGTGCCGGGAGTACCTCGACGCCGGGCACGCGTGGCACTTTATCGAGACGACGTACCAGGTCACCGACGACCTGTACATCGGCCAGCTCGAGGAGCAGATGACGCATCTGCGGATGGGCGAGCAGGAGACGGCGACGGACTACTGCAACCGGGCACGGCGACTTCTCGCCACCATGAGGATGGCCGGCGTGCAGTATTCCACAGCGTCGTATGTCACGCACGTCCTCAAGGGGCTCCCGAGCAGCTACAACCTGCTGAAGCGGCTGTCAGTGGCTCCGAGTACGAGGGCGACACTCAACGAGGATGCCCTTACCTCGTACATCCTGCAGGACGAGGCGATGCAAGAGGCCGAGAAGTCCAAGGAGCTCCTGCTGCAGGCAAACTACGCCGCCCCGGCGAAGCAAGGTAGCCGACCAGGGCAGCGCGGTAAGCCTGGCAGCGGTGGTAGCGGAGGTGGGAAGCCGGCCAAGGACGCCGACAAGGGTAAGTCGGCGAAAGATGGCAGTCGTGGAGGAGGAAGTCGGCGTCGGGAGTGTTGGATCTGCCACAGCCCCGACCACCTCTCCTTCGAGTGCCCCGACCGCAGCGAATCCGACGACGACGACGCCAAGGGAGGCCGCGGGAGGTCGGCCAGCCGTCGTCCACGTTGAGGCAACCAGCCGCGCAAGGAGAAACAGTCGAACAAGTCGACCTCGGCGAAGGACGCCGACTCCTCTGCTGGCGGCAAGGGGAGCGACGACAAGTCGGCGTCGTGCTCCCTGGTCGGCGTCGTGGAGCCGACCGTCTCACTGGCGCCGGAGGCCGTTGAGGAGGCGTTGGCAGCAGCAGTGCAGGCGAACCCGGCGGTGGTCCTGCTGGACAGCGGCTGCTCCCACCACCTGATGGGGACGAAGGAGGTCTTCGTCGACATGGGGCCGAGCGGCGACGTGAAGCACGTGCGCGGCTTCAACGGGGCGCTGCAGGACGTTCGCGGCCGTGGCACGGTTGCGCTGCAAGGGGAGGCCGGGAAGCGTGTGCTCATCCCCGACGTGCTGTACGTCCCGGGCGTGCATGCGAACCTGCTGTCGTCCGGCCAGCTGAAGGAGCACGGCGTGAAGCTGCAGGAGGACGGCGACGGGATGCTGCTCGTCTCGGCGCAGGGCGACATCCTCGGCCGAGCAATGTACTCCGGCCGGGTTCTCTGCACCGACCTCTGTCCCTGCCCGGCGACGACCGCAGCGGAGGAAGTGGCCCTGCGGGCAATCGTCTCGGCGACGAAGGCGACGCCGGACAGGCTGCACGCGAGGCTCGCGCACGTCGGCATGGACACCATACGGAGCTCGGCGAAGCACGAGGTCGCCACCGGGCTGGACCTCAAGTCGGCGTCCGGCGCCACTACGCCATGTGTCTCGTGCGTTGGCGGGAAGCTTGCGCGGCACTCCTTCCCCGACAAGGGCTCGGACGCCGAGGACGCCCTGGCCGTCGTGCACATCGACCTGTGCGGGCCGTTTCGTGTGGTCGCCACGGACGGCAGCTTGTACTTCCTGCTGCTGAAGGACCGCAAGACCCGCTACGTGTGGGTGAAGCCGGTCGCCAAGAAGTCCGACGTGCTGCGGGAGTTTGAGCAGTGGCTGGTGACGGTTGAGCGGCAGACGAAGAAGTCGGTGCTGATGCTGCGTTCTGACCGGGGAGGGGAGTTCCTCGGGAAGGACTTCACCGCCCTCGTGGACGGCAAGGGGATCCTCCACGACCTGACCTGCCCCTACACCCCGCAGCAGAACGGCATGGCGGAGCGGGAGATGCGGACGGTCGTGGAGTCGGTGCGGACGATGCTGCTGCACATGGGCGTGCAGCACCACTGGTGGCACCTTGCTCTGCGGCAGGCCGTCTGGGTCCGCAACTGCCAGGAACGGTCAGCGACGCCGGGAACGACGCCGTACCAGCTGCTCACCGGGAAGAAGCCGGACTTGTCGCTGGCCCGCGTGTGGGGCTGCATGGCGCAGTTCCTCGTCCCCGAGCAGCAGCGTGGTGGGAAGCTGAAGCCGAAAGCCCGGTGGGGCCTTCATCTCGGCGTATCGGAGGAGAGCAAGGGATGGGAGCTCCTCGACATCGCTGCCAACCGGGTGGTCACCACGTCGGACGTGGTGTTCTACGAGGACATGTCGCTGGAGGTGTGGAAGTCGGAGCACGGGCCGGTGTCGGGCCGGACGCCGACCACCCCACCAACCGACACCTCCACGGCGACGCTGCCTCTGCTCGCCGAGGTCGGTGAGCCTGCTGAAGAGGACGCCGAGGTCGTCCTCCCTTCCCCTGTCCCTCCCCTCATCGCTGATCTGCATGGGCTGACTCCGGCGTCGGCCTCCGGCGATGAGGGGAGCAGTGGGGCGTCGCCTGTGGCGCCGACCAAGAGCATCGCCGGTGGCCGCCGTGACGCCCAGCAAGTCGGCCTGGAAGTGAAGTCGACAGAAGGGACGCCGGGGAAGCAGCAGGCAGCAGCGCGGCCGACCCAGGAGCAGTCGGCGACCTGACATTCGGCAGGGGAGCTGACCGCAGGGGAGACATCGGTCGGGACGCCGACCGAGGTGCAGCAGGGCGAGCCGACCAAGGTGCAGCAGGACACCAAGGACAGTGAAGCCGGCGAAGCTGAAGGGGAGCAGTCGGACGCCGGGCAGTCTACTGACAGCGACAGCGATACTGTGGAGGTCAGCACCGAGCAGCCTGAACTGCGGCGTTCGGGACGAGTCCGGAGGCCGCCAGAGCGGCTAACCTACCATGTCTGCCTCCCGGCGGCTGCCTTCACCACGCTGTACGACAACGACGATGACGACCCGGTGTACGACGACGCCGACGAGGATGAGGAGTTCCCGGAGCTCGACCCCGACATGCACGCCGACCCCGAGCACCGCTGGGACATCGCGACGATGACGGTGAAGGAGGCGTTGGCAAGCTGGAAGGGCCCGGCGGTGAAGGCCGCCATGGAGGAAGAGATCCGCAGTCTCCTCGCCATGGGCACGTGGGAGCTGGTAGAACGCCCGCCGGGAGTGAACATCATGAAGAACCGGTGGGTGTTGACCACGAAGTACCGCATCGACGACACCGTCGAGCGCGAGAAGGCGAGGCTGGTCGTGAAGGGCTTCACGCAGGTGTACGGCGCCGACTACGACGAGACGTTCGCGCCGGTGGGGAGCTACGTGACGCTGAGGATCTTCCTCAGCATCGTCGCCGTCCTCAACCTCAACCTGATGCAGCTCGACATGAAGAACGTGTTGGTGTAAGGGCCTAATAAACTCAAGCTATTAGGACTTAATCAAACTTAAAACCTCTCCTCGGGGTCACCTCCAAGGGTCCCTGGGTGCCTGGTACAAGACCAGCCCCTATCCTCGGGTCCGAGTTTGTAGAGAGAGGGATCAAGAAAGACTTAGTCAAAACAGCAAGAGTACCTTGAACGTCGCGCAGCGTGCCGTGCAGCTCACGGATCGGATTAAGCTGAGAAGTCGCTATAACGAAGCTCGCTCCAAGAGCTTTAAAATAAGCCAAGTTGCCTCGCGAAAAGTTCTGCCATTACTAAGTTATGGCTCGGACAGTGTTTGCCTAGCGTTTGAGTGCTAGCATACTAGCGTTGACTCGGGTAGCATTTCGCCGTCGAATAGCGCAGAAACGAAACTCCAGCGAGGAAGGAATTCGCTTGAATCAATTTTACTATATTCAGGTACAAACAGAGAAGGATTAAATAGTTCTAGCTAGCAAGGACCTTGGGAATCAACCTGGGAACAACCAGGGATGATCCCAAATAATTCCAAGCAACAGAACCAACCTGGCTGGACAAAATAGCAGGTGGTAGGTTGGTAAACAACCTCTGGTTCTGTTTTTCCAACATGGGAAAACAACAACCAGGTTCAGGTTCTAAAAACAGAACCTGTTTTGTCTTTGCCCAACCAGCCAAATGCTGGTTCCGCTGGTTTCCCCTGGCCTTGTAGCATGCAGATACAGACAAACAACATCCAACCTTCACCTAAATTGTACCCCTATAGTGCCTTCCCTGCTACACTATAGTTAACCAAACAAAACAGTACAATTTCGAGTTGGATAGAACTGAATCTGCGCAATCAACTCAACCGAACTGCAAAGCTTCCATCTTGGGTTCCTTTGTGAGCTCGTCCTTTCTGCTTGCACTGTTCATAGCGCGTACAATGTTGTGCCGAAGCGCACATTGCGCGAGTACCTGCAAATGCATCAAGCGAAAAATGCGAAAGCAAACAAACACACGAACACACCATTCACACGCAAATGCATTCGCACACGCATACTCGTACAAACAGACGGCAGGATGTCGTGCAATGTAAATTTGCACCCAACACACTCCCCCTCAGCCTGCCGGCTGCATCCCCATCATTCCATGCTAGTTCATGCTCATTCCACTCATGCGCACACAACGCCAATGAGGCTCATCCGCAAGCCTCTTGGTGAGAAAGTCTGCTGGCTGCTGGTGAGTCTTGATGTAGATTGGATTCACCGTCCCCCTCTTCACCTCCTTACGCAGCCAGTGCCACTTGATACGCATGTGCTTGTTCAGCCCATGAAGCACAGCGTTTCTGGCCATCCCAAGAGCCCCCTTGCTATCACAAAACAGCGGCGTAGCAACTTTCTGCTCCTGGCCAATCTCCTCTAACAGCCTCCTCAGCCAAATCACCTCCTTCACCCCATGGAACATCGCCATGTACTCTGATTCTACGGAAGAGAGTGCCGTCTCCGTCTGCTTCTTGGACCTCCAACTAACAGGTCCTCCCCCAACTACGCAGATGTATCCTCCCACAGATGAGGAATCCTCCTTCTCAGAAGCCCATGTAGCATCGGTAAAGCAAGTGAGAAATAGCTTGCCTTCTCCAAGCCTCTCCCCCTTCTCTTTCAGCACCTCCACCCCTTTCTGCTTCACCTGTGCAGATGCGGAGTATTGAACTCCAATGCTTGGGTGAGAGTTCAGGTACTTCACCACACGCTCAGCTGCATCCACCTGCTCCTCTGATGGATTCTGCACCACCCTAGCCAGCTGCCCAACCGAGAAAGAGATGTCGGGCCTCGTGTGAACTGCTGCGTACAAGAGGCTGCCCACCAAGGACTGAAATTGCTGCTGCTCTTCAGCTTCAACCCCTTCATCCTCTGCAGCCTTCACAAGCTTGAATTCTGCTGGCAGGGGAGTTGCAACCTTGCGCTCATTCTCAATCCCATACTTCTCCCCCAGCTCCTTGATGAACTTCTCCTGGTGCAGCTTCAACCACCTGTGATCTGGATCCCTCTCCACGTGCATCCCGAGGTAGTACTTTACCTCCCCAAGGTTCTTGCACTTGAAGTTTTCCATCAATTGCTGCTGCACTTTCTGGATCTCCTTCATGCTGCTGCTGAAGAGAAGAATGTCGTCCACATAGACCAGAAACAGCACCAGCAACTCCCCCTCACCCTTGAGAAAGAGGCTCTCATCACAGCTGCTGGTCCTGAATCCCATCTCCTCTAAAACAGCTGCCAACTTCTGGTACCAGCAGCGTGGCGCCTGCTTCAAGCCGTAGATGGACTTGTTGAGCTTGCACACCCTGCCCGTACCATCCTCATACCCAGGCGGCTGCGTCATGTACACATCCTCCTCTAAAATCCCATTCAGGAATGCCGTTGAAATATCCATCTGAATGATGAATTTCCCACTAACAGCTGCATCTGCCAACAAGACACGGAGGGTAGGGGGTTTGGCAGTGGGAGCAAAGATCTCGTTGAAGTCCTGCTTCTCCTTCTGCATAAACCCCTTCGCCACCAGCCTACTCTTGTAGATGGTGACCTGCCCCTTGTCATCGGTCTTGATCCTCAGCACCCACTTGCATTGTATCGCTTTCTTCCCATCAGGCAGCATCACCAGATCCCATGTCCTATTCTCCAGCAGACTCTGGTACTCAGCATCCCTAGAAGCCAGCCACTTGTCCCTATCTGGTCCAGCTAATGCCTCCTCCATGCTAGCTGGTTCCTCTGGTGCAGGGGCAAGAAAACAGTACGCAGGCTCATCCTCCTCATCCGGGTCATAGCCATGAGGTAGAATCAGCAATGCCTCTTCGGTCCCTAGCTGCTGCTCTGCTGCATCAGTTCCTGCAGTCAGCTTCTTAGTAGCCATACGGGTACGTCCTGGCCTGGAGACGGGTGTCTCCCATCCCTTCATAACGACACCCTTCGGCTTCTTAGTTTTTCCCTGCTGCTTCTCTCCTCCCTCGGGTCCAGCAGCTCCACTAGTGCTGCCGCCAGTTTCCACACCATTTTCTCCACCAGCAGATGCCTCCTGTATCTTCTCTCCATCACCATTTCCAGCAGCTGCCTCCTCTCCCTCCTCCCACACACTAGGAGTCAGGTCCAGCTGCATGGTGATCTGCTCCATCTGCTGGGACACCCTTGCCTCCGGCTGTTTCTCCCAGCTCCCATACATCATGCCCTCAATGAATTTCACATCCCTGCTGTCAAACAACACACCCTTGGATGGTTCCCACAGCAGCCATCCCTTGCTCTCAGCAGCCAGCCCCAAATGCACACACCAGATTGCACTCGCCCCCAACTTACTGCGGTAGGTCTTGGGGACGTGGGCGACTGCCATGCAACCGAACACCCTCAGCATGTCCACCGGCGGCTTCCTCCCAAGCCACCTCTCCAACGGCACCCACGAGTCATCCCCAACCTTGGTGAGCACCCTGTTCCTAGCGACAGTGGCGTGCCGGACAGCATGAGGCCACATAGAATTGCTCAGCCCAGATTCTATGAGCAGCGCCCTAGCTGTCTCCAGAATGGTCCGGTTTGCCCGTTCTGCTACACCATTGGACTGTGGGGTATAAGCCGTGGTCAGCTCTCTCTGGATGCCCTGCTTCTTGAGCCAGGCCGTCATTTCAGCTCCAAGGAACTCACCACCCCGGTCTGTCCTAATCCGCTTCACTACACACTCCGCCTGCTTCTCCACGAATGGCAGCCAATCGTCCCGTATCGTGGAGGCGGCGTGGTCCTTCTGCTTCAGCGGATACGCCCACATCAGCCTGCTCCAGTCATCCACAATTGTAAGAAAATACCGCTCCCCCTTGTGCCCTTGCACTGGCAGCGGCCCCACCAAGTCCATGTGGACCAGCTCCAAAGGCTTCTTGCTCCTGCCAGCCACACTATGGAAAGGGAAACGGGTGAACTTTGAAAGCAAACAGATTTCACAGTTGTAATCGGGTGGCTGTCCGTTCAGTTTCAGACCCTTAACGGCTCCATCCTTCTCCAGCTGCTTCAGCAAAGGCATTGCCACATGCCCTAAGCGCCGGTGTGCCGTTGCCCAATCTGTCTCCCCAGATCTGGCCGACACTTTCACACCAACCCCTCCAACGGCATTGCACTCCCCCTGGGATGCAGACCCCTCTCCAGCCTGCCCCCCACCATGCCACGCCAGGGCCGGCAGCTGCCACATAGATCTGTACACGTCCTTGCTCTCGTGCAGATCCCAAAGCACCCGATTGCCCAGCTTCCCCTTATAAGTGCGTGCCCCATCCGTGTTGGTGTTCACCCCAGCCTTGCCAAGCTTACGGAGGGAGATAAGGTTGGCCTTCAGGTCGGGGACGAAGAGAACGTCGTGCAGCACCACCGGCTTGCCATCCGCTCCCTTAAACGCAGCTCGTCCCGCACCAGCCACCTTCAACATGTGTCCAGAGGCGGAGCACACTTCATTGATCGGTGCAGCTCGTACTTCGTCCAGCAGGTCCTTGCGCGGCGTCATCGTCCAAGCAGCGCCTGTGTCCAACACCCAATAGTCTAGGGGGTGCAGCTCTGCTCCAACTTTGGCAGAGGCGTCTCCTTGCTCCCCCTTGTCTCCCACATGGAAGAATTGGCCCGCGGTGCGCTCCTTCTTCTTCTCCGCACCGCCGTTGCCCTTCGGGTTGTTGTCGGACGAATCAGCGACCATGTTGGCGCCGTTTTTCTGGTTCCTCCGCGCGCCGCCATCCTGGTGACGATTCTGGGGGGTCCATCCATCGGGTTTCTTATAGCACAAAAACCAGGGGTGCCCTTCCTTCTCACAATACCAGCAACTCCCTTTCATTTTGCCACCAGCACCCGACTTGCCCCCACGTCCAGATTTCGCACCGCGACCCCAACCGGTACCTCCTTGTTGGTCGTTGGAGTCGTCGTCTTTCTTTGCACCGCGTCCAGCACCACCAAAGCCACGTCCTCTGCCACGTCGGCTCCCTTGCATCCCGTAGCTGCTGCTGCCGTCGTCTCCACCCCTCAGTTGGCGGCGACGGAAGTCCTCCTCCAGAATCTTCGTCCGCACCCACTCGAGCGTCCACAAGCTCTGGTTCTGCGGCAGGCTCAATCCGCTCGTAAATTGAAGCCACGATTCCGGCAGCAGCGAGAGCATCTTCAAGCACTTGGTCTGCTCCGGGTAGGTGATTCCCGCGGTCGCCAACTTCGCGTAGAGGTCGCGCATCTTGTCCAGGACTGGTTGCACCGGCTCTCCCTCGCTCAGGCGCAACGCGGACAGCTCCCTCTCCAGCATCAACGTTGCGACAACGGAGGTCGGGGCGTGCAGCTCCTTCAACACGGTCCACGCCTTCGGACCGCATTCAACCTCCGGCAGCAGGTGCATGACGTGGTGACGCTGGTTCAGCTCCAAACTCTGCGACATCAAATAGTAGCCAGCCGAGGAGCGCTCGTCCCAATCTTCCTGCAGCGTGGGGTCACTCGGTCTAGGCTCCTCCCCAATCATTAGTTTCAGCAAACCGATCTGACGGAAATATAATTGCATTTTCCAGGCCCAATCATCATAGCCCTCACCATTGAACTTCTCGACGGTGAAATTCTTCAGCACCTCCTTGACAAGCGAGCCCTGGTTTGTTCGCGCTCCCCTTGGCGCTGAAAGACCAGAATCTTGGCTGCCGCTACGATCTTGGGCTGAAGATTCACCAGCTCCCGCCGAGGTGTTGCCCGCCATAGCTACCTATAACGAGGATCACTATAACGCAGCTCTGATACCAGCTTGTTGGTGTAAGGGCCTAATAAACTCAAGCTATTAGGACTTAATCAAACTTAAAACCTCTCCTCGGGGTCACCTCCAAGGGTCCCTGGGTGCCTGGTACAAGACCAGCCCCTATCCTCGGGTCCGAGTTTGTAGAGAGAGGGATCAAGAAAGACTTAGTCAAAACAGCAAGAGTACCTTGAACGTCGCGCAGCGTGCCGTGCAGCTCACGGATCGGATTAAGCTGAGAAGTCGCTATAACGAAGCTCGCTCCAAGAGCTTTAAAATAAGCCAAGTTGCCTCGCGAAAAGTTCTGCCATTACTAAGTTATGGCTCGGACAGTGTTTGCCTAGCGTTTGAGTGCTAGCATACTAGCGTTGACTCGGGTAGCATTTCGCCGTCGAATAGCGCAGAAACGAAACTCCAGCGAGGAAGGAATTCGCTTGAATCAATTTTACTATATTCAGGTACAAACAGAGAAGGATTAAATAGTTCTAGCTAGCAAGGACCTTGGGAATCAACCTGGGAACAACCAGGGATGATCCCAAATAATTCCAAGCAACAGAACCAACCTGGCTGGACAAAATAGCAGGTGGTAGGTTGGTAAACAACCTCTGGTTCTGTTTTTCCAACCTGGGAAAAACAACAACCAGGTTCAGGTTCTAAAAACAGAACCTGTTTTGTCTTTGCCCAACCAGCCAAATGCTGGTTCCGCTGGTTTCCCCTGGCCTTGTAGCATGCAGATACAGACAAACAACATCCAACCTTCACCTAAATTGTACCCCTATAGTGCCTTCCCTGCTACACTATAGTTAACCAAACAAAACAGTACAATTTCGAGTTGGATAGAACTGAATCTGCGCAATCAACTCAACCGAACTGCAAAGCTTCCATCTTGGGTTCCTTTGTGAGCTCGTCCTTTCTGCTTGCACTGTTCATAGCGCGTACAATGTTGTGCCGAAGCGCACATTGCGCGAGTACCTGCAAATGCATCAAGCGAAAATTGCGAAAGCAAACAAACACACGAACATTCCATTCACACCCAAATGCATTCGCACACGCATACTCGTACAAACAGACGGCAGGATGTCGTGCAATGTAAATTTGCACCCAACAAATGCTGGTCGCTCCGCACCTTGAGGCCGCTCCCCAGCTTGCTGCAGGCGAAGGCGATATCCGGCCTCGTCGTCGTCGCCGCGAACTGCAGTGAGCCGACCTTCTGTCGGTACTCCTCCTCCTCGCGCCCCTGCGCCTCCTCGTCGTCGAAAGTGAGCTCGGCGTAGGCGTCGACGGAGAATGGCGTCTTTGGAGTCCGGCCTCCCTGCTCCTCGTCGATGAAGCGCCTACGCAGCTTGTCGGCGTAGCCTTGGAGGCTGCCTACCAAGGACTGAAATTGCTGCTGCTCTTCAGCTTCAACCCCTTCATCCTCTGCAGCCTTCACAAGCTTGAATTCTGCTGGCAGGGGAGTTGCAACCTTGCGCTCATTCTCAATCCCATACTTCTCCCCCAGCTCCTTGATGAACTTCTCCTGGTGCAGCTTCAACCACCTGTGATCTGGATCCCTCTCCACGTGCATCCCGAGGTAGTACTTTACCTCCCCAAGGTTCTTGCACTTGAAGTTTTCCATCAATTGCTGCTGCACTTTCTGGATCTCCTTCATGCTGCTGCTGAAGAGAAGAATGTCGTCCACATAGACCAGAAACAGCACCAGCTTCTCCCCCTCACCCTTGAGAAAGAGGCTCTCATCACAGCTGCTGGTCCTGAATCCCATCTCCTCTAAAACAGCTGCCAACTTCTGGTACCAGCAGCGTGGCGCCTGCTTCAAGCCGTAGATGGACTTGTTGAGCTTGCACACCCTGCCCGTACCATCCTCATACCCAGGCGGCTGCGTCATGTACACATCCTCCTCTAAAATCCCATTCAGGAATGCCGTTGAAATATCCATCTGAATGATGAATTTCCCACTAACAGCTGCATCTGCCAACAAGACACGGAGGGTAGGGGGTTTGGCAGTGGGAGCAAAGATCTCGTTGAAGTCCTGCTTCTCCTTCTGCATAAACCCCTTCGCCACCAGCCTACTCTTGTAGATGGTGACCTGCCCCTTGTCATCGGTCTTGATCCTCAGCACCCACTTGCATTGTATCGCTTTCTTCCCATCAGGCAGCACCACCAGATCCCATGTCCTATTCTCCAGCAGACTCTGGTACTCAGCATCCCTAGAAGCCAGCCACTTGTCCCTATCTGGTCCAGCTAATGCCTCCTCCATGCTAGCTGGTTCCTCTGGTGCAGGGGCAAGAAAACAGTACGCAGGCTCATCCTCCTCATCCGGGTCATAGCCATGAGGTAGAATCAGCAATGCCTCTTCGGTCCCTAGCTGCTGCTCTGCTGCATCAGTTCCTGCAGTCAGCTTCTTAGTAGCCATACGGGTACGTCCTGGCCTGGAGACGGGTGTCTCCCATCCCTTCATAACGACACCCTTCGGCTTCTTAGTTTTCCCCTGCTGCTTCTCTCCTCCCTCGGGTCCAGCAGCTCCACTAGTGCTGCCGCCAGTTTCCACACCATTTTCTCCACCAGCAGATGCCTCCTGTATCTTCTCTCCATCACCATTTCCAGCAGCTGCCTCCTCTCCCTCCTCCCACACACTAGGAGTCAGGTCCAGCTGCATGGTGATCTGCTCCATCTGCTGGGACACCCTTGCCTCCGGCTGTTTCTCCCAGCTCCCATACATCATGCCCTCAATGAATTTCACATCCCTGCTGTCAAACAACACACCCTTGGATGGTTCCCACAGTAGCCATCCCTTGCTCTCAGCAGCCAGCCCCAAATGCACACACCAGATTGCACTCGCCCCCAACTTACTGCGGTAGGTCTTGGGGACGTGGGCGACTGCCATGCAACCGAACACCCTCAGCATGTCCACCGGCGGCTTCCTCCCAAGCCACCTCTCCAACGGCACCCACGAGTCATCCCCAACCTTGGTGAGCACCCTGTTCCTAGCGACAGTGGCGTGCCGGACAGCATGAGGCCACATAGAATTGCTCAGCCCAGATTCTATGAGCAGCGCCCTAGCTGTCTCCAGAATGGTCCGGTTTGCCCGTTCTGCTACACCATTGGACTGTGGGGTATAAGCCGTGGTCAGCTCTCTCTGGATGCCCTGCTTCTTGAGCCAGGCCGTCATTTCAGCTCCAAGGAACTCACCACCCCGGTCTGTCCTAATCCGCTTCACTACACACTCCGCCTGCTTCTCCACGAATGGCAGCCAATCGTCCCGTATCGTGGAGGCGGCGTGGTCCTTCTGCTTCAGCGGATACGCCCACATCAGCCTGCTCCAGTCATCCACAATTGTAAGAAAATACCGCTCCCCCTTGTGCCCTTGCACCGGCAGCGGCCCCACCAAGTCCATGTGGACCAGCTCCAAAGGCTTCTTGCTCCTGCCAGCCACACTATGGAAAGGGAAACGGGTGAACTTTGAAAGCAAACAGATTTCACAGTTGTAATCGGGTGGCTGTCCGTTCAGTTTCAGACCCTTAACGGCTCCATCCTTCTCCAGCTGCTTCAGCAAAGGCATTGCCACATGCCCTAAGCGCCGGTGTGCCGTTGCCCAATCTGTCTCCCCAGATCTGGCCGACACTTTCACACCAACCCTTCCAACGGCATTGCACTCCCCCTGGGATGCAGACCCCTCTCCAGCCTGCCCCCCACCATGCCACGCCAGGGCCGGCAGCTGCCACATAGATCTGTACACGTCCTTGCTCTCGTGCAGATCCCAAAGCACCCGATTGCCCAGCTTCCCCTTATAAGTGCGTGCCCCATCCGTATTGGTGTTCACCCCAGCCTTGCCAAGCTTACGGAGGGAGATAAGGTTGGCCTTCAGGTCGGGGACGAAGAGAACGTCGTGCAGCACCACCGGCTTGCCATCCGCTCCCTTAAACGCAGCTCGTCCCGCACCAGCCACCTTCAACATGTGTCCAGAGGCGGAGCACACTTCATTGATCGGTGCAGCTCGTACTTCGTCCAGCAGGTCCTTGCGCGGCGTCATCGTCCAAGCAGCGCCTGTGTCCAACACCCAATAGTCTAGGGGGTGCAGCTCTGCTCCAACTTTGGCAGAGGCGTCTCCTTGCTCCCCCTTGTCTCCCACATGGAAGAATTGGCCCGCGGTGCGCTCCTTCTTCTTCTCCGCACCGCCGTTGCCCTTCGGGTTGTTGTCGGACGAATCAGCGACCATGTTGGCGCCGTTTTTCTGGTTCCTCCGCGCGCCGCCATCCTGGTGACGATTCTGGGGGGTCCATCCATCGGGTTTCTTATAGCACAAAAACCAGGGGTGCCCTTCCTTCTCACAATACCAGCAACTCCCTTTCATTTTGCCACCAGCACCCGACTTGCCCCCACGTCCAGATTTCGCACCGCGACCCCAACCGGTACCTCCTTGTTGGTCGTTGGAGTCGTCGTCTTTCTTTGCACCGCGTCCAGCACCACCAAAGCCACGTCCTCTGCCACGTCGGCTCCCTTGCATCCCGTAGCTGCTGCTGCCGTCGTCTCCACCCCTCAGTTGGCGGCGACGGAAGTCCTCCTCCAGAATCTTCGTCCGCACCCACTCGAGCGTCCACAAGCTCTGGTTCTGCGGCAGGCTCAATCCGCTCGTAAATTGAAGCCACGATTCCGGCAGCAGCGAGAGCATCTTCAAGCACTTGGTCTGCTCCGGGTAGGTGATTCCCGCGGTCGCCAACTTCGCGTAGAGGTCGCGCATCTTGTCCAGGACTGGTTGCACCGGCTCTCCCTCGCTCAGGCGCAACGCGGACAGCTCCCTCTCCAGCATCAACGTTGCGACAACGGAGGTCGGGGCGTGCAGCTCCTTCAACACGGTCCACGCCTTCGGACCGCATTCAACCTCCGGCAGCAGGTGCATGACGTGGTGACGCTGGTTCAGCTCCAAACTCTGCGACATCAAATAGTAGCCAGCCGAGGAGCGCTCGTCCCAATCTTCCTGCAGCGTGGGGTCACTCGGTCTAGGCTCCTCCCCAATCATTAGTTTCAGCAAACCGATCTGACGGAAATATAATTGCATTTTCCAGGCCCAATCATCATAGCCCTCACCATTGAACTTCTCGACGGTGAAATTCTTCAGCACCTCCTTGACAAGCGAGCCCTGGTTTGTTCGCGCTCCCCTTGGCGCTGAAAGACCAGAATCTTGGCTGCCGCTACGATCTTGGGCTGAAGATTCACCAGCTCCCGCCGAGGTGTTGCCCGCCATAGCTACCTATAACGAGGATCACTATAACGCAGCTCTGATACCAGCTTGTTGGTGTAAGGGCCTAATAAACTCAAGCTATTAGGACTTAATCAAACTTAAAACCTCTCCTCGGGGTCACCTCCAAGGGTCCCTGGGTGCCTGGTACAAGACCAGCCCCTATCCTCGGGTCCGAGTTTGTAGAGAGAGGGATCAAGAAAGACTTAGTCAAAACAGCAAGAGTACCTTGAACGTCGCGCAGCGTGCCGTGCAGCTCACGGATCGGATTAAGCTGAGAAGTCGCTATAACGAAGCTCGCTCCAAGAGCTTTAAAATAAGCCAAGTTGCCTCGCGAAAAGTTCTGCCATTACTAAGTTATGGCTCGGACAGTGTTTGCCTAGCGTTTGAGTGCTAGCATACTAGCGTTGACTCGGGTAGCATTTCGCCGTCGAATAGCGCAGAAACGAAACTCCAGCGAGGAAGGAATTCGCTTGAATCAATTTTACTATATTCAGGTACAAACAGAGAAGGATTAAATAGTTCTAGCTAGCAAGGACCTTGGGAATCAACCTGGGAACAACCAGGGATGATCCCAAATAATTCCAAGCAACAGAACCAACCTGGCTGGACAAAATAGCAGGTGGTAGGTTGGTAAACAACCTCTGGTTCTGTTTTTCCAACCTGGGAAAAACAACAACCAGGTTCAGGTTCTAAAAACAGAACCTGTTTTGTCTTTGCCCAACCAGCCAAATGCTGGTTCCGCTGGTTTCCCCTGGCCTTGTAGCATGCAGATACAGACAAACAACATCCAACCTTCACCTAAATTGTACCCCTATAGTGCCTTCCCTGCTACACTATAGTTAACCAAACAAAACAGTACAATTTCGAGTTGGATAGAACTGAATCTGCGCAATCAACTCAACCGAACTGCAAAGCTTCCATCTTGGGTTCCTTTGTGAGCTCGTCCTTTCTGCTTGCACTGTTCATAGCGCGTACAATGTTGTGCCGAAGCGCACATTGCGCGAGTACCTGCAAATGCATCAAGCGAAAATTGCGAAAGCAAACAAACACACGAACATTCCATTCACACCCAAATGCATTCGCACACGCATACTCGTACAAACAGACGGCAGGATGTCGTGCAATGTAAATTTGCACCCAACAGAACGCCTTCCTGCAGAGCAAGCTCGACCGGGTGCTCTACATGTCCCAGCCGGACTACTTCAACGACGGAACCGGCCGGGTGTGCAAGCTGCTGAAGAGCCTGTACGGGCTGAAGCAGTCGCCGCTGTTGTGGTACTTGGCGCTCAACGACGTGCTGGTCGGCGCTGGGTGGAAGAAGAGCCAGGTCGACGAGGCTCTGTACTTCAAGGTCGGCGACGATGGAGTGGCCTGCTGGGTGCTGGTCTACGTCGACGACCTGCTGGTCGGCGCCGGGTGGAAGAAGAGCCAGGTCGACGAGGCTCTGTACTTCAAAGTCGGCGACGATGGAGTGGCCTGCTGGGTGCTGGTCTACGTCGACGCCAGCAGCAGCACCGCAATGCTGAAGGAGCTGAAGGAGCTGCTGGAGGCCGCTTTCGAGCTGCGCGAGATCTCGCCGGTGCAGAAGTACCTCGGCCTGGAGATCGTGCGCGACAGGCCGGCGAGGAAGCTGTGGCTGCACCAGCAAGGCTACGCCGACAAGCTGCGTAGGCGCTTCATCGACGAGGAGCAGGGAGGCCGGACTCCAAAGACGCCATTCTCCGTGGACGCCTACGCCGAGCTCACTTTCGACGACGAGGAGGCGCAGGGGCGCGAGGAGGAGGAGTACCGACAGAAGGTCGGCTCACTGCAGTTCGCGGCGACGACGACGAGGCCGGATATCGCCTTCGCCTGCAGCAAGCTGGGGAGCGGCCTCAAGGTGCGGAGCGACCAGCATTTGTTGGGTGCAAATTTACATTGCACGACATCCTGCCGTCTGTTTGTACGAGTATGCGTGTGCGAATGCATTTGCGTGTGAATGGTGTGTTCGTGTGTTTGTTTGCTTTCGCATTTTTCGCTTGATGCATTTGCAGGTACTCGCGCAATGTGCGCTTTGGCACAACATTGTATGCGCTATGAACAGTGCAAGCAGGAAGGACGAGCTCGCAAAGGAACCCAAGATGGAAGCTTTGCAGTTCGGTTGAGTTGATTGCGCAGATTCAGTTCTATCCAACTCGAAATTGTACTGTTTTGTTTGGTTAACTATAGTGTAGCAGGGAAGGCACTATAGGGGTACAATTTAGGTGAAGGTTGGATGTTGTTTGTCTGTATCTGCATGCTACAAGGCCAGGGGAAACCAGCGGAACCAGCATTTGGCTGGTTGGGCAAAGACAAAACAGGTTCTGTTTTTAGAACCTGAACCTGGTTGTTGTTTTCCCAGGTTGGAAAAACAGAACCAGAGGTTGTTTACCAACCTACCACCTGCTATTTTGTCCAGCCTGGTTGGTTCTGTTGCTTGGAATTATTTGGGATCATCCCTGGTTGTTCCCAGGTTGATTCCCAAGGTCCTTGCTAGCTAGAACTATTTAATCCTTCTCTGTTTGTACCTGAATATAGTCAAATTGATTCATGTGAATTCCTTCCTCGCTGGAATTTCGTTTCTACGCGGTTCGTTGGCGGAATGCTACCCGAGTCAACGCTAGTACGCTAGCACTCTAATGCTAGGCAAACACCGTCTGAGCCATAACTTCGTAATGGCAGAACTTTTCGCGAGGCAACTTGGCTCATTTTAAAGCTCTTGGAGCGAGCTTCGATATAGCGAATTCTCAGCTTAATCCGATCGACGGTCTGCACGGCACGCTGCGCGACGTTCAAGGTACTCTTGCTGTTTTGACTAAGTCCTTCTTGATCCCTCTCTCTACAAACTCGGACCCGAGGATAGGGGCTGGTCTTGTACCAGGCACCCAGGGACCCTTGGAGGTGACCCCGAGGAGAGGTTTTAAGTTTGATTAAGTCCTAATAGCTTGAGTTTATTAGGCCCTTACACCAACAAGCTGGTATCAGAGCCGCGTTATAGTGATCCTCGTTATAGGTAGCTATGGCGGGCAACACCTCGGCGGGAGCTGGTGAATCTTCAGCCCAAGATCGTAGCAGCAGCCAAGATTCTGGTCTTTCAGCGCCAAGGGGAGCGCGAACAAACCAGGGCTCGCTTGTCAAGGAGGTGCTGAAGAATTTCACCGTCGAGAAGTTCAATGGTGAGGGCTATGATGATTGGGCCTGGAAAATGCAATTATATTTCCGTCAGATCGGTTTGCTGAAACTAATGATTGGGGAGGAGCCTAGACCGAGTGACCCCACGCTGCAGGAAGATTGGGACGAGCGCTCCTCGGCTGGCTACTATTTGATGTCGCAGAGTTTGGAGCTGAACCAGCGTCACCACGTCATGCACCTGCTGCCGGAGGTTGAATGCGGTCCGAAGGCGTGGACCGTGTTGAAGGAGCTGCACGCCCCGACCTCCGTTGTCGCAACGTTGATGCTGGAGAGGGAGCTGTCCGCGTTGCGCCTGAGCGAGGGAGAGCCGGTGCAACCAGTCCTGGACAAGATGCGCGACCTCTACGCGAAGTTGGCGACCGCGGGAATCACCTACCCGGAGCAGACCAAGTGCTTGAAGATGCTCTCGCTGCTGCCAGAATCGTGGCTTCAATTTACGAGCGGATTGAGCCTGCCGCAGAACCAGAGCTTGTGGACGCTCGAGTGGGTGCGGACGAAGATTCTGGAGGAGGACTTCCGTCGCCGCCAACTGAGGGGTGGAGACGACGGCAGCAGCGGCTACGGGATGCAAGGGAGCCGACGTGGCAGAGGACGTGGCTTCGGTGGTGCTGGACGCGGTGCAAAGAAAGACGACGACTCCAACGACCAACAAGGAGGTACCGGTTGGGGTCGCGGTGCGAAATCTGGACGTGGGGGCAAGTCGGGTGCTGGTGGCAAAATGAAAGGGAGTTGCTGGTATTGTGAGAAGGAAGGGCACCCCTGGTTTTTGTGCTATAAGAAACCCGATGGATGGACCCCCCAGAATCGTCACCAGGATGGCGGCGCGCGGAGGAACCAGAAAAACGGCGCCAACATGGTCGCTGATTCGTCCGACAACAACCCGAAGGGCAACGGCGGTGCGGAGAAGAAGAAGGAGCGCACCGCGGGCCAATTCTTCCATGTGGGAGACAAGGGGGAGCAAGGAGACGCCTCTGCCAAAGTTGGAGCAGAGCTGCACCCCCTAGACTATTGGGTGTTGGACACAGGCGCTGCTTGGACGATGACGCCGCGCAAGGACCTGCTGGACGAAGTACGAGCTGCACCGATCAATGAAGTGTGCTCCGCCTCTGGACACATGTTGAAGGTGGCTGGTGCGGGACGAGCTGCGTTTAAGGGAGCGGATGGCAAGCCGGTGGTGCTGCACGACGTTCTCTTCGTCCCCGACCTGAAGGCCAACCTTATCTCCCTCCGTAAGCTTGGCAAGGCTGGGGTGAACACCAACACGGATGGGGCACGCACTTATAAGGGGAAGCTGGGCAATCGGGTGCTTTGGGATCTGCACGAGAGCAAGGACGTGTACAGATCTATGTGGCAGCTGCCGGCCCTGGCGTGGCATGGTGGGGGGCAGGCTGGAGAGGGGTCTGCATCCCAGGGGGAGTGCAATGCCGTTGGAGGGGTTGGTGTGAAAGTGTCGGCCAGATCTGGGGAGACAGATTGGGCAACGGCACACCGGCGCTTAGGGCATGTGGCAATGCCTTTGCTGAAGCAGCTGGAGAAGGATGGAGCCGTTAAGGGTCTGAAGCTGAACGGACAGCCACCCGATGACAACTGTGAAATCTGTTTGCTTTCAAAGTTCACCCGTTTCCCTTTCCATAGTGTGGCTGGCAGGAGCAAGAAGCCTTTGGAGCTGGTCCACATGGACTTGGTGGGGCCGCTGCCGGTGCAAGGGCACAAGGGGGAGCGGTATTTTCTTACAATTGTGGATGACTGGAGCAGGCTGATGTGGGCGTATCCGCTGAAGCAGAAGGACCACGCCGCCTCCACGATACGGGACGATTGGCTGCCATTCGTGGAGAAGCAGGCGGAGTGTGTAGTGAAGCGGATTAGGACAGACCGGGGTGGTGAGTTCCTTGGAGCTGAAATGACGGCCTGGCTCAAGAAGCAGGGCATCCAGAGAGAGCTGACCACGGCTTATACCCCACAGTCCAATGGTGTAGCAGAACGGGCAAACCGGACCATTCTGGAGACAGCTAGGGCGCTGCTCATAGAATCTGGGCTGAGCAATTCTATGTGGCCTCATGCTGTCCGGCACGCCACTGTCGCTAGGAACAGGGTGCTCACCAAGGTTGGGGATGACTCGTGGGTGCCGTTGGAGAGGTGGCTTGGGAGGAAGCCGCCGGTGGACATGCTGAGGGTGTTCGGTTGCATGGCAGTCGCCCACGTCCCCAAGACCTACCGCAGTAAGTTGGGGGCGAGTGCAATCTGGTGTGTGCATTTGGGGCTGGCTGCTGAGAGCAAGGGATGGCTGCTGTGGGAACCATCCAAGGGTGTGTTGTTTGACAGCAGGGATGTGAAATTCATTGAGGGCATGATGTATGGGAGCTGGGAGAAACAGCCGGAGGCAAGGGTGTCCCAGCAGATGGAGCAGATCACCATGCAGCTGGACCTGACTCCTAGTGTGTGGGAGGAGGGAGAGGAGGCAGCTGCTGGAAATGGTGATGGAGAGAAGGTACAGGAGGCATCTGCTGGTGGAGAAAATGGTGTGGAAACTGGCGGCAGCACTAGTGGAGCTGCTGGACCCGAGGGAGGAGAGAAGCAGCAGGGAAAAACTAAGAAGCCGAAGGGTGTCGTTATGAAGGGATGGGAGACACCCGTCTCCAGGCCAGGACGTACCCGTATGGCTACTAAGAAGCTGACTGCAGGAACTGATGCAGCAGAGCAGCAGCTAGGGACCGAAGAGGCATTGCTGATTCTACCTCATGGCTATGACCCGGATGAGGAGGATGAGCCTGCGTACTGTTTTCTTGCCCCTGCACCAGAGGAACCAGCTAGCATGGAAGAGGCATTAGCTGGACCAGATAGGGACAAGTGGCTGGCTTCTAGGGATGCTGAGTACCAGAGTCTGCTGGAGAATAGGACATGGGATCTGGTGGTGCTGCCTGATGGGAAGAAAGCGATACAATGCAAGTGGGTGCTGAGGATCAAGACCGATGACAAGGGGCAGGTCACCATCTACAAGAGTAGGCTGGTGGCGAAGGGGTTTATGCAGAAGGAGAAGCAGGACTTCAACGAGATCTTTGCTCCCACTGCCAAACCCCCTACCCTCCGTGTCTTGTTGGCAGATGCAGCTGTTAGTGGGAAATTCATCATTCAGATGGATATTTCAACGGCATTCCTGAATGGGATTTTAGAGGAGGATGTGTACATGACGCAGCCGCCTGGGTATGAGGATGGTACGGGCAGGGTGTGCAAGCTCAACAAGTCCATCTACGGCTTGAAGCAGGCGCCACGCTGCTGGTACCAGAAGTTGGCAGCTGTTTTAGAGGAGATGGGATTCAGGACCAGCAGCTGTGATGAGAGCCTCTTTCTCAAGGGTGAGGGGGAGTTGCTGGTGCTGTTTCTGGTCTATGTGGACGACATTCTTCTCTTCAGCAGCAGCATGAAGGAGATCCAGAAAGTGCAGCAGCAATTGATGGAAAACTTCAAGTGCAAGAACCTTGGGGAGGTAAAGTACTACCTCGGGATGCACGTGGAGAGGGATCCAGATCACAGGTGGTTGAAGCTGCACCAGGAGAAGTTCATCAAGGAGCTGGGGGAGAAGTATGGGATTGAGAATGAGCGCAAGGTTGCAACTCCCCTGCCAGCAAAATTCAAGCTTGTGAAGGCTGCAGAGGATGAAGGGGTTGAAGCTGAAGAGCAGCAGCAATTTCAGTCCTTGGTGGGCAGCCTCTTGTACGCAGCAGTTCACACGAGGCCCGACATCTCTTTCTCGGTTGGGCAGCTGGCTAGGGTGGTGCAGAATCCATCAGAGGAGCAGGTGGATGCAGCTGAGCGTGTGGTGAAATACCTGAACTCTCACCCAAGCATTGGAGTTCAATATTCCGCATCTGCACAGGTGAAGCAGAAAGGGGTGGAGGTGCTGAAAGAGAAGGGGGAGAGGCTTGGAGAAGGCAAGCTATTTCTCACTTGCTTTACCGATGCTACATGGGCTTCTGAGAAGGAGGATTCCTCATCTGTGGGAGGATACATCTGCGTAGTTGGGGGAGGACCTGTTAGTTGGAGGTCCAAGAAGCAGACGGAGACGGCACTCTCTTCCGTAGAATCAGAGTACATGGCGATGTTCCATGGGGTGAAGGAGGTGATTTGGCTGAGGAGGCTGTTAGAGGAGATTGGCCAGGAGCAGAAAGTTGCTACGCCGCTGTTTTGTGATAGCAAGGGGGCTCTTGGGATGGCCAGGAACGCTGTGCTTCATGGCCTGAACAAGCACATGCGTATCAAGTGGCACTGGCTGCGTAAGGAGGTGAAGAGGGGGACGGTGCATCCGATCTACATCAAGACTCACCAGCAGCCAGCAGACTTTCTCACCAAGAGGCTTGCGGATGAGCCTCATTGGCGTTGTGTGCGCATGAGTGGAATGAGCATGAACTAGCATGGAATGACGGGGATGCAGCCGGCAGGCTGAGGGGGAGTGTGTTGGGTGCAAATTTACATTGCACGACATCCTGCCGTCTGTTTGTACGAGTATGCGTGTGCGAATGCATTTGCGTGTGAATGGTGTGTTCGTGTGTTTGTTTGCTTTCGCATTTTTCGCTTGATGCATTTGCAGGTACTCGCGCAATGTGCGCTTCGGCACAACATTGTACGCGCTATGAACAGTGCAAGCAGAAAGGACGAGCTCGCAAAGGAACCCAAGATGGAAGCTTTGCAGTTCGGTTGAGTTGATTGCGCAGATTCAGTTCTATCCAACTCGAAATTGTACTGTTTTGTTTGGTTAACTATAGTGTAGCAGGGAAGGCACTATAGGGGTACAATTTAGGTGAAGGTTGGATGTTGTTTGTCTGTATCTGCATGCTACAAGGCCAGGGGAAACCAGCGGAACCAGCATTTGGCTGGTTGGGCAAAGACAAAACAGGTTCTGTTTTTAGAACCTGAACCTGGTTGTTGTTTTCCCAGGTTGGAAAAACAGAACCAGAGGTTGTTTACCAACCTACCACCTGCTATTTTGTCCAGCCTGGTTGGTTCTGTTGCTTGGAATTATTTGGGATCATCCCTGGTTGTTCCCAGGTTGATTCCCAAGGTCCTTGCTAGCTAGAACTATTTAATCCTTCTCTGTTTGTACCTGAATATAGTCAAATTGATTCATGTGAATTCCTTCCTCGCTGGAATTTCGTTTCTACGCGGTTCGTTGGCGGAATGCTACCCGAGTCAACGCTAGTACGCTAGCACTCTAATGCTAGGCAAACACCGTCTGAGCCATAACTTCGTAATGGCAGAACTTTTCGCGAGGCAACTTGGCTCATTTTTAAGCTCTTGGAGCGAGCTTCGATATAGCGAATTCTCAGCTTAATCCGATCGACGGTCTGCACGGCACGCTGCGCGACGTTCAAGGTACTCTTGCTGTTTTGACTAAGTCCTTCTTGATCCCTCTCTCTACAAACTCGGACCCGAGGATAGGGGCTGGTCTTGTACCAGGCACCCAGGGACCCTTGGAGGTGACCCCGAGGAGAGGTTTTAAGTTTGATTAAGTCCTAATAGCTTGAGTTTATTAGGCCCTTACACCAACAGCATTGGCGCGAGGTCGACCGCTGCCTCGCCTACCTCGCCAACACACGCGACACCGCCTTGGAGTTCGGCGGTGGTCCGGAGACGCTGGAGCTGGTCGGCTACGTGGACGCCGACGACGCCGGTGACAAGCAGAGCCGGACGAGCACGGGAGGCTACGTGTTCGTCTACGGAGGGGCCGCGGTCTCCTGGTCGAGTCAGCGCATCAAGTGCGCGATGCTGTCGTCGACCGAGTCGGAGTACGTGGCGGCCGTCGACGCCGGGAAGGAAGGACGCCGACTTCGCTTCCTCCTGGCAGAGTTCCGGCAGCTGGACGCCGGGAAGCCGACGGTCCTTCGCGTGGACAACAAGTCGGCCATCACAATCGCCGAGGGCATGGGGTTGACAGGCAACCTCAAGCACATGGAGCGGCGACAGGCTTGGCTGCAGCACATGGTGAAGCGGGGGAAGTTTGCGCTGCAGTACATCCCGACCGCTGAGCAGCCAGCCGACTTTCTGACGAAGGCGCTGCACTACCCGGCCTTCAACCGGTGCTCCGTCGCGATCGGCCAAGTGCGCCTGGCCGAAGTCGGCGACGGCGACGACGTGCAGCAGTAGGTGCCATGCCCTCTTGCATGGCTGGTGCGGTGACCGGCGTGCTGTGTGTTGTGTGCACGCCGCCGAGCTATTCTTCGAGCAGTGCTGCCGTGTGGGCTGGGGGCCCAAGCATGAACGCGGCAGGGGAGTGTCAACGGGAGTGTTGTGTGGCCCCGTCCTCGCTTGGGCGGAGCCGACTTCGTGGTCGGGTGCTCGGGGGATGCAGCCGACCTGCAGCAGTGGGCACGGGGGCCACTGCAAGGGCGTGGTGTTGGGAGGCGCCTGGCTGGTGGGCGCCGAGCAGGTGGACGCCGTCCTTGGCGTCTGGACGGCGTCCTGGGCGTCTGCTCGGCGTCCTGGGCGCCTGGACGCCGTCCTGGGCGTCTGCTTGGCGTCATGGGCGCCTGGACGCCGTCCTGGGCGTCTGCTCGGCGTCCTGGGAGGTGGGACGCCGACCTGGGGGTCTGCTCGGCGTCCCGGGCGCCTGGACGCCGACTTGGGCGCCTGGACGGCGTCCTGGGCGAGTGGACGCGGTCCTGGACGTCAGGACGCCGACCTGGGGACGCCGGGCTTGGCGTAGCCGGCGTCCGACTGGGCTGGACGACCAGGCGGGGTTGCCCGGTCGACCGGGATACCCGGGCGACGTGTGCGAAGGTCGCCGGGGAAGGTTTCTGTGAGGACGACCTCGGGGGTGGTATCCCGAGGTCGACGTGGCTGGTGGGCGCCGTCACGGGCGGGAATGTCTGCGCTGGGCACGTGACGAGGAGTTTGACGCGAACCAGCCGCGCACATCTGCGAAGCAGGTGCACCGTTGTCCTGCGGGTGCAACGCTGTGCAGCCGACTTGCTGCAGCGTTGGCACACCACGGACATGCAACGTTGGCGCGCCGCATCTCTGCAGCGCTGGAGCGGTGCGAGCACTGCTGCGCTGGAACGTGGTCGACCGTGCTGCGCTGGAGGTCGACCAGCAGCTGTGCTAGCTCTGATGTAGTGATGCATGCCAATGTTGTTGCAATCATTCTGAACCTTTGTTGTGATGTTTTCCTAGTGGAACTCTTGCCAATTCTCCCCGTGAACTAGCAAGCAGTGTGCGCACAAGGAAACGACTAAGTGAACGAACGCAGAGCTACCTCTCACACACGTGCCTTCCCCGTAGTCAAGCTCCCGTTGCTAGAGTTATCTCCGCACCGGTCTCCACCCCTCTTCCCGCTAACCATCAGCTCACTGCCCCTGCTGTCTCTGCTCCCTCCTCTGAGCTGCGTCCTTATCCTGAGCTTGTTGGATCTCTCATGTATGCTATGATGTGCACTCGCCCCGACCTTGCTTACCCCCTCAGTGTTCTCTCTCGCTTTGTTGGTCTGGGCCGCCACACTGACGTGCACTGGGCGGCTGCTAGTCGCGTCTTGCGCTATCTGCGTGCCACCTCTGACCTTGCTCTCAATCTTGTTGGCTCTATTCCTCCTGTTCTTTCTGGCTGACTCTTCCTACGCTGACTCTTCCTACAACGACTCTTCCTACGCTGACTCTCGCCCTGACCGCCGCTCATGTCAGGGCTATGGTTTTACTCTTGGCAGTGGTCTCATCAGCTGGCGCTCCACTCGCTCATCCTCTGTCTGCCTATCCAACTGCGAGGCTAGATTGTACGCAGGCACCTTGGCAGCCCAGGAAGATCGCTGGCTCTCCTTTCTCCATGCTGAGCTTGGTCACTCTCAGTCCTCTGTGACGCTCTCCTGTGACAGTGCGAGCATGATCCATCTCACTGAAAATCCTGTCTATCACGCCCGCAGCAAGCATATCGAGGTCCGCTATTTCTTTGTGCGCGAGCTGGTGCAGTCTGGCTTCTTACGCCTTCGCAAGGTGGACGCTACTGCCAACCTTGCAGACATTTTCACCAAGGCCCTCCTGCGTGCGCCACACCGTTTCTACGTGCGCGAGCTTGGGCTCACGCGTCTCTCCACTTCTGGGGGTGTGCCGGTTCGCTAGGTGTTTTGCTCCAGAGCCTAGCCTGGGGGTAGGTTGGAGTAGGCTAGAGCTCGCTCTGGCCTTTATTTTGGTGTTCTTATATTGTTATTTCTCTGGGCTTAGAGCGAGTTACACACTTAAGGTGATTTTAGGTTCATTTTGTAGTTGTTAGAACAAACCAAACACACCCTAGGTTCAATTAGGGTTTCCAACCCTCTCTCTTTTGTATCTCGACATTCTCTTTCTAGTCGTTCTTCTTCTACGTCAACAAAACCTCTCGCCATCCATGGCTTCTCTTACTTTAACATGTAGGGCACTGTGAGCTGATGCTGAATGCCCTTCTTCTTCAGCTCCTTCTCAAAATAAGCGCCAATGAACTCTCCTCTGTTGTCGGTGCGGATCACCTTCACCTTGTGTCCGCTCTTCCTTTGAGCTCTGGCACCCAATCCTTAAGTACAGCCGGTGAGAAGGGTACACCCATATCGCACGCGTGTGGTCGTCCATGATGGTCAAGAAGTAGCAGCAGCCAGAGAGAGAAGGGGCCCTCGTAGGGCCCACCACATCCATGTGCACAAGCGCGAGTGGTGCCTTGGCTGGTCCCGCGCTTCTGCTGAAGGGAAACTTCGTGAATTTGGTCTCAAGGCATGTAGGGCATGTTGGGTGCAAATGCACATTGCACGACATCCTGCCGTCTGTTTGTACGAGTATGCGTGTGCGAATGCATTTGCGTGTGAATGGTGTGTTCGTGTGTTTGTTTGCTTTCGCATTTTTCGCTTGATGCATTTGCAGGTACTCGCGCAATGTGCGCTTTGGCACAACATTGTATGCGCTATGAACAGTGCAAGCAGGAAGGACGAGCTCGCAAAGGAACCCAAGATGGAAGCTTTGCAGTTCGGTTGAGTTGATTGCGCAGATTCAGTTCTATCCAACTCGGAATTGTACTGTTTTGTTTGGTTAACTATAGTGTAGCAGGGAAGGCACTATAGGGGTACAATTTAGGTGAAGGTTGGATGTTGTTTGTCTGTATCTGCATGCTACAAGGCCAGGGGAAACCAGCGGAACCAGCATTTGGCTGGTTGGGCAAAGACAAAACAGGTTCTGTTTTTAGAACCTGAACCTGGTTGTTGTTTTCCCAGGTTGGAAAAACAGAACCAGAGGTTGTTTACCAACCTACCACCTGCTATTTTGTCCAGCCAGGTTGGTTCTGTTGCTTGGAATTATTTGGGATCATCCCTGGTTGTTCCCAGGTTGATTCCCAAGGTCCTTGCTAGCTAGAACTATTTAATCCTTCTCTGTTTGTACCTGAAAATAGTCAAATTGATTCAAGTGAATTCCTTCCTCGCTGGAATTTCGTTTCTACGCGGTTCGTTGGCGGAATGCTACCCGAGTCAACGCTAGTACGCTAGCACTCTAATGCTAGGCAAACACCGTCTGAGCCATAACTTCGTAATGGCAGAACTTTTCGCGAGGCAACTTGGCTCATTTTAAAGCTCTTGGAGCGAGCTTCGATATAGCGAATTCTCAGCTTAATCCGACCGACGGTCTGCACGGCACGCTGCGCGACGTTCAAGGTACTCTTGCTGTTTTGACTAAGTCCTTCTTGATCCCTCTCTCTACAAACTCGGACTCGAGGATAGGGGGCACCCAGGGACCCTTGGAGGTGACCCCGAGGAGAGGTTTTAAGTTTGATTAAGTCCTAATAGCTTGAGTTTATTAGGCCCTTACACCAACAGGGCAGCTCCCAATCTCCTTCACTGCCCCCTTCACCTCCAATCCCTTCAGGCTCCCATCCTTCACCAACTTCTACAGAATAGGGATGTTGATGTGACACAGCCTCTCATGCCACGTCTCCCAATCGGCCTCACCACCCCTGGATGAAGCCTTTGCCCATGCAGCTGTTGCATCCACACCAGCAAGCACCTCACCATGTGGTTGCTGTGGCTGCTGCACCTTCTTGACTGCATCCAAGGGCTTAGCAGTTGGTGCAGTCTCCTCTCCTCCTGCAGTTGCTTTAGCCACTACCGCTGCAGTTGCCGTTGCTGGTGGTTTTCCATTCCAAGGGATGATGGGCAGCTGCCACAGGTCCTTGATGCAGCTGCTCTTCTCGTCCAAATCCCACAGCAGCAACTTCCCAAGCTTCGCACGGCAGCTCGTTGGGCCAAACGTAACCTTTGCCTTTCTTTTCTGCAGCCGGCGCACAGAGAGGAGGTTAGCGGACAAACCTTCAACCAGTAGGACATTCCTAAGCCCCACAAGCCCCCCATCAGCTTCCATCACCCTGGCATTCCCAACAGCAATCACAGGGAGCAAAGCACCTGAAGCGGCAGCCACAAACTTGATCTTCACGGGGAGCTTCACCTCATCAAGTAAATCTGCCTGCGGGGTCATGTGACTCGTGCAACCTGAGTCTATCACCCAGTGAGTGAGGGGGTGCATCGAAACCTTCCCAACCGTACCCACATCATCCTCACTCTCTTTCACATCCTCAACCATGAGGAACATCCCAGGGTCGGCTTAAACTTGTGCATTGTGCATCTGAACCTTGCACAGCGCCACCTCGTGCGCGTTCATCACTTGATGGCTTCATGCCTGGGGGCGCCCATCCCTCAGGCCGGCTGAAACACTTGAACCACGGGTGTCCAGCCTTCTTGCAGTACCAGCAAGCTCCCTCCATTTGGGTTCTCCCCCTGCCACCAGAGCTCCCATGCCCCTCGTTGTAGTCACCTCGGCCTCTCCCTCTGCCAAAGCCTCTCCCACGGCCTGGTCCTCTCCCTCCCCCTCTTCTCTACTGCATCCTGCAGCTCCATACCCCTCAGCAGTTTTGTTGGCAGCACCACCTCCCGTGTGGCGCCTGCGGAAGTCTTCCTGCAGGATCTGCTGCCGTAGCCACTCAGGCGTCCACTTGTCCTGCTGAACATTGAGGGTGGGGATGAGGTTGTCCCACGAGTTGGTGAGCACCGAGATGATCTTGGTGCACTGCTGCATCTGGTGTTGGGTGCAAATGCACATTGCACGACATCCTGCCGTCTGTTTGTACGAGTATGCGTGTGCGAATGCATTTGCGTGTGAATGGTGTGTTCGTGTGTTTGTTTGCTTTCGCATTTTTCGCTTGATGCATTTGCAGGTACTCGCGCAATGTGCGCTTCGGCACAACATTGTACGCGCTATGAACAGTGCAAGCAGAAAGGACGAGCTCGCAAAGGAACCCAAGATGGAAGCTTTGCAGTTCGGTTGAGTTGATTGCGCAGATTCAGTTTTATCCAACTCGAAATTGTACTGTTTTGTTTGGTTAACTATAGTGTAGCAGGGAAGGCACTATAGGGGTACAATTTAGGTGAATGTTGGATGTTGTTTGTCTGTATCTGCATGCTACAAGGCCAGGGGAAACCAGCGGAACCAGCATTTGGCTGGTTGGGCAAAGACAAAACAGGTTCTGTTTTTAGAACCTGAACCTGGTTGTTGTTTTCCCAGGTTGGAAAAACAGAACCAGAGGTTGTTTACCAACCTACCACCTGCTATTTTGTCCAGCCAGGTTGGTTCTGTTGCTTGGAATTATTTGGGATCATCCCTGGTTGTTCCCAGGTTGATTCCCAAGGTCCTTGCTAGCTAGAAGTATTTAATCCTTCTCTGTTTGTACCTGAATATAGTCAATTGATTCATGCGAATTCCTTCCTCGCTGGAATTTCGTTTCTACGCGGTTCGTTGGCGGAATGCTACCCGAGTCAACGCTAGTACGCTAGCACTCTAATGCTAGGCAAACACCGTCTGAGCCATAACTTCGTAATGGCAGAACTTTTCGCGAGGCAACTTGGCTCATTTTAAAGCTCTTGGAGCGAGCTTCGATATAGCGAATTCTCAGCTTAATCCGACCGACGGTCTGCACGGCACGCTGCGCGACGTTCAAGGTACTCTTGCTGTTTTGACTAAGTCCTTCTTGATCCCTCTCTCTACAAACTCGGACCCGAGGATAGGGGCTGGTCTTGTACCAGGCACCCAGGGACCCTTGGAGGTGACCCCGAGGAGAGGTTTTAAGTTTGGTTAAGTCCTAATAGCTTGAGTTTATTAGGCCCTTACACCAACATCTGGGACACCCCGTTGCCCGCCGCTGCCATCCTCGCATAGGTGTCCTTGATCTTGTCAAGGACCGGCTTCACATCATCTCAAGATCGCATGGAGATGGATCACCATGGGCAGCGTGTTGAACTGAATCAAGTCGCGCAGTAGCTTCCACGCCTTTGGACCTGAATCGTCCACATCAACCAAGTCCTTGATGAGCTGGAACATATCGTTGTTGACCTATTGCAAGATGATGTCACACAACACCGCGCTCCACTCAATCCACCGATCCCAAGCATCTCCTTCCTCGAGCATTTTTTCTTCTCCCATCGAGAGTTTCAGCAGCTTGTAGCACTTAAAGGCGCTCCTCATCCGCCCACTCCATTCCTCGTAGTTGGAGCCATCCAACGCCTCAATCTTGGATGGTGGCGGCTCACTCCTCTTCTCAGCTGCATCTCCACTCCCTTGACTCATCTCCTCTGCTCCCAATCAGAGGTTTCAGCTCCCCCCTTTGCTGTCCACAGCGAATTCCCACACAAATTCCACAAGTGTCGGCGCCAACGAAATTTCGGCAGAGTTTTCCCTTAGCGGAAGTCACATCCAACCTCTAGAACTCCACTTAGGCATGCCCACAGGCCATGGTGGGTCTAGGAGGGTCTTCACACCTCAGTAGACTCTTCACAACGTCCTTAATCATCTCTGATTCCACTTGTTAGAGACTAAGGACGGAGTCTAGAAGGTTTAGGAGCCAAAATATGAAAAAAAAAAATAGTGTTGGCTTAGAATTCTGGGAAGAATCGTCGACTTCACAAGAAACGTCGTCGACAAAACTTTCACTGTTAGAATTGCCTCAAACTCGAGTATTTTTAGCCCTTAACTGTGGCTATCTTTCCCATTTTGAATCGTATCAAAAGATGGAGTATAAATTGAGTTATGAATTTCGGCGCACTAGGGGGTATAGTACCACAGAAACTTAACTCAATTACAATTATCTCACAAGTTCCACAACGAGAATTAGAATACCTAGAAACAAGGTGGGAGGGGATCAGGAGGACGAAAAGGAAGGTCCCAAGGGAAACCCCATGCCACACAATTCCCCTCTCTATAGGCACCCCAACTTTGACATTTGACACCTTCCCAACCTCCACAATCCACCTCACCCAAGTTGGCCACACTTTGTTGGTGCAACCCTGCGGTTTGCACTCGGCTTGTTGTCCGTGTGCGTGTGTGTGTGCATGGAGTGGTATGAGTGCATGAAATAAATATATGTTTCATGCTTATAATGGTGTGTGAATGATGGGTCATGATGTCAAGTGTGTGTGTCGAGTCAATAGCGTGTAACGCAGTCATTTTGTGTGTCCCGCGCGGGTTCTATTTTGTCGTGCGCGGTTTCTATTTTGTCGCTTGTCGAACGTTCGGCGTGTCGCAGGTGTGTGCAGCAGACCCATCAAGAACTCAAGGATGAGTTTATGGTGAAGAACCCGAGCCTTGGTTGCAAGCTTCAAGTGATTTCGAAGCTCGCCAAAAAGGGTACACCTCAAGATATTGAAGATTGTTACATTACAAAGTGTAGTGTAACAGTCGGTGTAGGCCCTTGTGAAGGGTAGTTTCGAGACCCTTCTTGGTTGGGGACAGTGTGGCACTGTTCCCCATCACTGTACCTCGGCTCTTGGGGTTTGTAGGAGCTGGGGTTTCCCAACTCGTAACTCTTACTAGTGCTTCGTAATTGTGTGTCCTAAGACTATGTTGCTGCCATAGTGCCGTCTATTCAATCTGACGCTGTGTCGTCAATTCTTGATGAAATCGTGCGATCTAAATTGCCTATTGTAGAGGACGTCAAGACGCTCCAGATCCAAGTTGAATGAGGTCATTTGGAGGTCTGACCAGATCGCTGTAAACGTTTGAAACCGCTGTGCAGAAATCCATCTGTGCACTCTATCTTTCGTTTTAGGCACATTGAAGCCTACTGTGACTATAACAAGTGGTATCAGAGCCCCTTGGAGCAGCTACGACGATGGCTGGACCTGAAGAGAGGGGTGGCAGAGGTGCTGGAGGCAATGGAGAAGCCCAAGCACAAGGCCAAGCCCGTGATTCAGCCGTGGCGCCCGTGCAACCTACTCTTGGGCCTTCAAGGGATGAGCCAAGAGTGTTCGGGCTTGATAAGTTCAACGGTGACAACTTTGCTGAGTGGTCCTTCAGAATGGAGAACGTGTTTGATCACTATGATCTGCTGGAGGTGATGGAAGTGTTGGGTGCAAATGCACATGCCGTCTGTTTGTACGAGTATGCGTGTGCGAATGCATTTGCGTGTGAATGGTGTGTTCGTGTGTTTGTTTGCTTTCGCATTTTTCGCTTGATGCATTTGCAGGTACTCGCGCAATGTGCGCTTCGGCACAACATTGTACGCGCTATGAATAGTGCAAGCAGAAAGGACGAGCTCGCAAAGGAACCCAAGATGGAAGCTTTGCAGTTCGGTTGAGTTGATTGCGCAGATTCAGTTCTATCCAACTCGAAATTGTACTGTTTTGTTTGGTTAACTATAGTGTAGCAGGGAAGGCACTATAGGGGTACAATTTAGGTGAAGGTTGGATGTTGTTTGTCTGTATCTGCATGCTACAAGGCCAGGGGAAACCAGCGGAACCAGCATTTGGCTGGTTGGGCAAAGACAAAACAGGTTCTGTTTTTAGAACCTGAACCTGGTTGTTGTTTTCCCAGGTTGGAAAAACAGAACCAGAGGTTGTTTACCAACCTACCACCTGCTATTTTGTCCAGCCAGGTTGGTTCTGTTGCTTGGAATTATTTGGGATCATCCCTGGTTGTTCCCAGGTTGATTCCCAAGGTCCTTGCTAGCTAGAACTATTTAATCCTTCTCTGTTTGTACCTGTATATAGTCAAATTGATTCATGTGAATTCCTTCCTCGCTGGAATTTCGTTTCTACGCGGTTCGTTGGCGGAATGCTACCCGAGTCAACGCTAGTACGCTAGCACTCTAATGCTAGGCAAACACCGTCTGAGCCATAACTTCGTAATGGCAGAACTTTTCGCGAGGCAACTTGGCTCATTTTAAAGCTCTTGGAGCGAGCTTCGATATAGCGAATTCTCAGCTTAATCCGATCGACGGTCTGCATGGCACGCTGCGCGACGTTCAAGGTACTCTTGCTGTTTTGACTAAGTCCTTCTTGATCCCTCTCTCTACAAACTCGGACCCGAGGATAGGGGCTGGTCTTGTACCAGGCACCCAGGGACCCTTGGAGGTGACCCCGAGGAGAGGTTTTAAGTTTGATTAAGTCCTAATAGCTTGAGTTTATTAGGCCCTTACACCAACAGGAAGGAACGGAGAAGCGTCCCGAGAACGACCCGGAGAAGAGCCCGTGGGTGCGGAAGAGCGCACAAGGCTACCTCCTACTTGGGCAAGCGTTGGGGAGCACTCAAATCCGTCACATCAAGCCTTTCCAGCGTGAACCAGAGAAGGGACCAAAGGCATGGGCTGCTCTCAAGGGTGTACACGCTCCTGCAACAGCGGCAGTAGCTGTGGTGTTGGAACGGCAAATGGCGACGCTACGAATTGAAGAAGATGAACCCGTGGAAGACGGGGTGCAGAAATTCTTCGACTTGTTGACACGGCTTGAAGGAGCAGATTTGAACTACAGTGAGCTCCAAAAGAAGACCAAGTTGCTGGCCCTACTCCCCGAGTCGTGGTCCTCGCTCATCATCAACCTGAATCGCGACTTGCCTCGCCTCTCGCTTGAAGACGTGAAGCGAGCGATCCTACAAGAGGACTTCCGCCGCCGTGAGTTGGCGAGTGCGGATGGCGCTGGGGCAGCGAGCATCGGCCGTGGATATGGCCGAGGAAGAGGCAGAGGACGAGGGGGAGGAAGGTTTGGTGGCAGCAACTTCGGCGGAGGCCGCGGGAGTGGCGGATACGGCAGCGACGAAAACAGCTACGGTCTCGGCCGCGGACGATTCGACGACGAGTGCCACTATTGCCACAAGACCGGGCATATGTGGCGCGATTGCTACAAGCTCCCTGAAGGATGGATCCCTACTCAAGGCCAAGAGGGTGGAGGAGCAGGAGGAGGGAGAGGAAGAGGCCGTGGAGGCCGTGGCGGTCGCGGAGGTGGAGCCGCGAATATGAAGAACGAAGATAACGACAAGGACCGGAGTGACGATCGATACCCGGGCCTTTTCTACTTCGTGTCGACACAAGTACCAGCTGGTCTGTTGGGTGCAAATGCACATTGCACGACATCCTGCCGTCTGTTTGTACGAGTATGCGTGTGCGAATGCATTTGCGTGTGAATGGTGTGTTCGTGTGTTTGTTTGCTTTCGCATTTTTCGCTTGATGCATTTGCAGGTACTCGCGCAATGTGCGCTTTGGCACAACATTGTATGCGCTATGAACAGTGCAAGCAGGAAGGACGAGCTCGCAAAGGAACCCAAGATGGAAGCTTTGCAGTTCGGTTGAGTTGATTGCGCAGATTCAGTTCTATCCAACTCGGAATTGTACTGTTTTGTTTGGTTAACTATAGTGTAGCAGGGAAGGCACTATAGGGGTACAATTTAGGTGAAGGTTGGATGTTGTTTGTCTGTATCTGCATGCTACAAGGCCAGGGGAAACCAGCGGAACCAGCATTTGGCTGGTTGGGCAAAGACAAAACAGGTTCTGTTTTTAGAACCTGAACCTGGTTGTTGTTTTCCCAGGTTGGAAAAACAGAACCAGAGGTTGTTTACCAACCTACCACCTGCTATTTTGTCCAGCCAGGTTGGTTCTGTTGCTTGGAATTATTTGGGATCATCCCTGGTTGTTCCCAGGTTGATTCCCAAGGTCCTTGCTAGCTAGAACTATTTAATCCTTCTCTGTTTGTACCTGAATATAGTCAAATTGATTCAAGCGAATTCCTTCCTCGCTGGAATTTCGTTTCTGCGCTATTCGACGGCGGAATGCTACCCGAGTCAACGCTAGTATGCTAGCACTCCAACGCTAGGCAAACGCTGTCCAAGCCATAACTTAGTAATGGCAGAACTTTTCGCGAGGCAACTTGGCTCATTTTAAAGCTCTTGGAGCGAGCTTCGATATAGCGAATTCTCAGCTTAATCCGACCGACGGTCTGCACGGCACGCTGCGCGACGTTCAAGGTACTCTTGCTGTTTTGACTAAGTCCTTCTTGATCCCTCTCTCTACAAACTCGGACCCGAGGATAGGGGCTGGTCTTGTACCAGGCACCCAGGGACCCTTGGAGGTGACCCCGAGGAGAGGTTTTAAGTTTGATTAAGTCCTAATAGCTTGAGTTTATTAGGCCCTTACACCAACATGGTCCAGAGAAGGATGAAGACCTTGAGGAGCCAGCAGCTGTGGGGAAGGTGACCCTACACCCCCTGGACTATTGGGTGATCGACAGCGGCGCTACCTATAGCATGACACCTCGCCCCGACTTGCTCACCGAACTCGAGCCGTCATTGGTGAAGCACGCCACATCGGCTTTGGGGCAGCGAGCAGAGGTGAAAGGCATGGGCAAGGCCATGTTCAAAGGTGCTGATGGGAAGATGGTGGGCCTCAAGAACGTGCTTTGGGTGCCCAGCCTTGCTGCGAACCTGATTTCCGTGCGGCGGTTGGCGAAGGCCGGCATGGACACGAACTCGAAGGGAGCCAAGACCTACACCGCAAGGATTGGCGACCGGATTCTTTGGGACCTTCATGAGGATAGGGATGTCTACAACGAGATGTGGCAGATCCCTGTGGTCCCCATGCCTAAGGAGAGGCAAGTGGCAGCAAGCGTCAGCACCAAGGGTGAAGCGGTTGGTAGCGGCGATTGCGCGGACGGTCGCGCTAAGGAGAAGGAGCCCAAGAAGGGCAAACCTGGAGTGACCAGCAAGCTGTGTGACCATAAGGAGAGTGGTGCAGCAGCCAAGGAGCAGCACAAGGGTGAGGAGAACCCCGAGGCAGCAGCGAAGTGTTGGGTGCAAATGCACATTGCACGACATCCTGCCGTCTGTTTGTACGAGTATGCGTGTGCGAATGCATTTGCGTGTGCATGGTGTGTTCGTGTGTTTGTTTGCTTTCGCATTTTTCGCTTGATGCATTTGCAGGTACTCGCGCAATGTGCGCTTCGGCACAACATTGTACGCGCTATGAACACTGCAAGCAGAAAGGACGAGCTCGCAAAGGAACCCAAGATGGAAGCTTTGCAGTTCGGTTGAGTTGATTGCGCAGATTCAGTTCTATCCAACTCGAAATTGTACTGTTTTGTTTGGTTAACTATAGTGTAGCAGGGAAGGCACTATAGGGGTACAATTTAGGTGAAGGTTGGATGTTGTTTGTCTGTATCTGCATGCTAGAAGGCCAGGGGAAACCAGCGGAACCAGCATTTGGCTGGTTGGGCAAAGACAAAACAGGTTATGTTTTTAGAACCTGAACCTGGTTGTTGTTTTCCCAGGTTGGAAAAACAGAACCAGAGGTTGTTTACCAACCTACGACCTGCTATTTTGTCCAGCCAGGTTGGTTCTGTTGCTTGGAATTATTTGGGATCATCCCTGGTTGTTCCCAGGTTGATTCCCAAGGTCCTTGCTAGCTAGAACTATTTAATCCTTCTCTGTTTGTACCTGAATATAGTCAAATTGATTCATGCGAATTCCTTCCTCGCTGGAATTTCGTTTCTGCGCTATTCGACGGCGGAATGCTACCCGAGTCAACGCTAGTATGCTAGCACTCCAACGCTAGGCAAACGCTGTCCGAGCCATAACTTAGTAATGGCAGAACTTTTCACGAGGCAACTTGGCTCATTTTAAAGCTCTTGGAGCGAGCTTCGATATAGCGAATTCTCAGCTTAATCCGACCGACGGTCTGCACGGCACGCTGCGCGACGTTCAAGGTACTCTTGCTGTTTTGACTAAGTCCTTCTTGATCCCTCTCTCTACAAACTCGGACCCGAGGATAGGGGCTGGTCTTGTACCAGGCACCCAGGGACCCTTGGAGGTGACCCCGAGGAGAGGTTTTAAGTTTGATTAAGTCCTAATAGCTTGAGTTTATTAGGCCCTTACACCAACAAGCTGGTATCAGAGCTGCGTTATAGTGATCCTCGTTATAGGTAGCTATGGCGGGCAACACCTCGGCGGGAGCTGGTGAATCTTCAGCCCAAGATCGTAGCGGCAGCCAAGGTTCTGGTCTTTCAGCGCCAAGGGGAGCGCGAACAAACCAGGGCTCGCTTGTCAAGGAGGTGCTGAAGAATTTCACCGTCGAGAAGTTCAATGGTGAGGGCTATGATGATTGGGCCTGGAAAATGCAATTATATTTCCGTCAGATCGGTTTGCTGAAACTAATGATTGGGGAGGAGCCTAGACCGAGTGACCCCACGCTGCAGGAAGATTGGGACGAGCGCTCCTCGGCTGGCTACTATTTGATGTCGCAGAGTTTGGAGCTGAACCAGCGTCACCACGTCATGCACCTGCTGCCGGAGGTTGAATGCGGTCCGAAGGCGTGGACCGTGTTGAAGGAGCTGCACGCCCCGACCTCCGTTGTCGCAACGTTGATGCTGGAGAGGGAGCTGTCCGCGTTGCGCCTGAGCGAGGGAGAGCCGGTGCAACCAGTCCTGGACAAGATGCGCGACCTCTACGCGAAGTTGGCGACCGCGGGAATCACCTACCCGGAGCAGACCAAGTGCTTGAAGATGCTCTCGCTGCTGCCGGAATCGTGGCTTCAATTTACGAGCGGATTGAGCCTGCCGCAGAACCAGAGCTTGTGGACGCTCGAGTGGGTGCGGACGAAGATTCTGGAGGAGGACTTCCGTCGCCGCCAACTGAGGGGTGGAGACGACGGCAGCAGCGGCTACGGGATGCAAGGGAGCCGACGTGGCAGAGGACGTGGCTTCGGTGGTGCTGGACGCGGTGCAAAGAAAGACGACGACTCCAACGACCAACAAGGAGGTACCGGTTGGGGTCGCGGTGCGAAATCTGGACGTGGGGGCAAGTCGGGTGCTGGTGGCAAAATGAAAGGGAGTTGCTGGTATTGTGAGAAGGAAGGGCACCCCTGGTTTTTGTGCTATAAGAAACCCGATGGATGGACCCCCCAGAATCGTCACCAGGATGGCGGCGCGCGGAGGAACCAGAAAAACGGCGCCAACATGGTCGCTGATTCGTCCGACAACAACCCGAAGGGCAACGGCGGTGCGGAGAAGAAGAAGGAGCGCACCGCGGGCCAATTCTTCCATGTGGGAGACAAGGGGGAGCAAGGAGACGCCTCTGCCAAAGTTGGAGCAGAGCTGCACCCCCTAGACTATTGGGTGTTGGACACAGGCGCTGCTTGGACGATGACGCCGCGCAAGGACCTGCTGGACGAAGTACGAGCTGCACCGATCAATGAAGTGTGCTCCGCCTCTGGACACATGTTGAAGGTGGCTGGTGCGGGACGAGCTGCGTTTAAGGGAGCGGATGGCAAGCCGGTGGTGCTGCACGACGTTCTCTTCGTCCCCGACCTGAAGGCCAACCTTATCTCCCTCCGTAAGCTTGGCAAGGCTGGGGTGAACACCAACACGGATGGGGCACGCACTTATAAGGGGCAGCTGGGCAATCGGGTGCTTTGGGATCTGCACGAGAGCAAGGACGTGTACAGATCTATGTGGCAGCTGCCGGCCCTGGCGTGGCATGGTGGGGGGCAGGCTGGAGAGGGGTCTGCATCCCAGGGGGAGTGCAATGCCGTTGGAGGGGTTGGTGTGAAAGTGTCGGCCAGGTTGTTGGTGTAAGGGCCTAATAAACTCAAGCTATTAGGACTTAATCAAACTTAAAACCTCTCCTCGGGGTCACCTCCAAGGGTCCCTGGGTGCCTGGTACAAGACCAGCCCCTATCCTCGGGTCCGAGTTTGTAGAGAGAGGGATCAAGAAGGACTTAGTCAAAACAGCAAGAGTACCTTGAACGTCGCGCAGCGTGCCATGCAGACCGTCGGTCGGATTAAGCTAAGAATTCGCTATATCGAAGCTCGTTCCAAGAGCTTTAAAATGAGCCAAGTTGCCTCGCGAAAAGTTCTGCCATTACTAAGTTATGGCTCGGACAGCGTTTGCCTAGCGTTGGAGTGCTAGCATACTAGCGTTGACTCGGGTAGCATTCCGCCGTCGAATAGCGCAGAAACGAAATTCCAGCGAGGAAGGAATTCGCTTGAATCAATTTGACTATGTTCAGGTACAAACAGAGAAGGATTAAATAGTTCTAGCTAGCAAGGACCTTGGGAATCAACCTGGGAACAACCAGGGATGATCCCAAATAATTCCAAGCAATAGAACCAACCTGGCTGGACAAAATAGCAGGTGGTAGGTTGGTAAACAACCTCTGGTTCTGTTTTTCCAACCTGGGAAAACAACAACCAGGTTCAGGTTCTAAAAACAGAACCTGTTTTGTCTTTGCCCAACCAGCCAAATGCTGGTTCCGCTGGTTTCCCCTGGCCTTGTAGCATGCAGATACAGACAAACAACATCCAACCTTCACCTAAATTGTACCCCTATAGTGCCTTCCCTGCTACACTATAGTTAACCAAACAAAACAGTACAATTTCGAGTTGGAAAGAACTGAATCTGCACAATCAACTCAACCGAACTGCAAAGCTTCCATCTTGGGTTCCTTTGCGAGCTCGTCCTTTCTGCTTGCACTGTTCATAGCGCATACAATGTTGTGCCGAAGCGCACATTGCGCGAGTACCTGCAAATGCATCAAGCGAAAAATGCGAAAGCAAACAAACACACGAACACACCATTCACACCCAAATGCATTCGCACACGCATACTCGTACAAACAGACGGCAGGATGTCGTGCAATGTAAATTTGCACCCAACACAGGTCTGGGGAGACAGATTGGGCAACGGCACACCGGCGCTTAGGGCATGTGGCAATGCCTTTGCTGAAGCAGCTGGAGAAGGATGGAGCCGTTAAGGGTCTGAAGCTGAACGGACAGCCACCCGATGACAACTGTGAAATCTGTTTGCTTTCAAAGTTCACCCGTTTCCCTTTCCATAGTGTGGCTGGCAGGAGCAAGAAGCCTTTGGAGCTGGTCCACATGGACTTGGTGGGGCCGCTGCCGGTGCAAGGGCACAAGGGGGAGCGGTATTTTCTTACAATTGTGGATGACTGGAGCAGGCTGATGTGGGCGTATCCGCTGAAGCAGAAGGACCACGCCGCCTCCACGATACGGGACGATTGGCTGCCATTCATGGAGAAGCAGGCGGAGTGTGTAGTGAAGCGGATTAGGACAGACCGGGGTGGTGAGTTCCTTGGAGCTGAAATGACGGCCTGGCTCAAGAAGCAGGGCATCCAGAGAGAGCTGACCACGGCTTATACCCCACAGTCCAATGGTGTAGCAGAACGGGCAAATCGGACCATTCTGGAGACAGCTAGGGCGCTGCTCATAGAATCTGGGCTGAGCAATTCTATGTGGCCTCATGCTGTCCGGCACGCCACTGTCGCTAGGAACAGGGTGCTCACCAAGGTTGGGGATGACTCGTGGGTGCCGTTGGAGAGGTGGCTTGGGAGGAAGCCGCCGGTGGACATGCTGAGGGTGTTCGGTTGCATGGCAGTCGCCCACGTCCCCAAGACCTACCGCAGTAAGTTGGGGGCGAGTGCAATCTGGTGTGTGCATTTGGGGCTGGCTGCTGAGAGCAAGGGATGGCTGCTGTGGGAACCATCCAAAGGTGTGTTGTTTGACAGCAGGGATGTGAAATTCATTGAGGGCATGATGTATGGGAGCTGGGAGAAACAGCCGGAGGCAAGGGTGTCCCAGCAGATGGAGCAGATCACCATGCAGCTGGACCTGACTCCTAGTGTGTGGGAGGAGGGAGAGGAGGCAGCTGCTGGAAATGGTGATGGAGAGAATGTTGGTGTAAGGGCCTAATAAACTCAAGCTATTAGGACTTAATCAAACTTAAAACCTCTCCTCGGGGTCACCTCCAAGGGTCCCTGGGTGCCTGGTACAAGACCAGCCCCTATCCTCGGGTCCGAGTTTGTAGAGAGAGGGATCAAGAAGGACTTAGTCAAAACAGCAAGAGTACCTTGAACGTCGCGCAGCGTGCCGTGCAGACCGTCGATCGGATTAAGCTGAGAATTCGCTATATCGAAGCTCGCTCCAAGAGCTTTAAAATGAGCCAAGTTGCCTCGCGAAAAGTTCTGCCATTACGAAGTTATGGCTCTGACGGTGTTTCCCTAGCATTAGAGTGCTAGCGTACTAGCGTTGACTCGGGTAGCATTCCGCCAACGAACCGCGTAGAAACGAAATTCCAGCGAGGAAGGAATTCACATGAATCAATTTGACTATATTCAGGTACAAACAGAGAAGGATTAAATAGTTCTAGCTAGCAAGGACCTTGGGAATCAACCTGGGAACAACCAGGGATGATCCCAAATAATTCCAAGCAACAGAACCAACCTGGCTGGACAAAATAGCAGGTGGTAGGTTGGTAAACAACCTCTGGTTCTGTTTTTCCAACCTGGGAAAACAACAACCAGGTTCAGGTTCTAAAAACAGAACCTGTTTTGTCTTTGCCCAACCAGCCAAATGCTGGTTCCGCTGGTTTCCCCTGGCCTTGTAGCATGCAGATACAGACAAACAACATCCAATCTTCACCTAAATTGTACCCCTATAGTGCCTTCCCTGCTACACTATAGTTAACCAAACAAAACAGTACAATTTCGAGTTGGATAGAACTGAATCTGCGCAATCAACTCAACCGAACTGCAAAGCTTCCATCTTGGGTTCCTTTGCGAGCTCGTCCTTTCTGCTTGCACTGTTCATAGCGCGTACAATGTTGTGCCGAAGCGCACATTGCGCGAGTACCTGCAAATGCATCAAGCGAAAAATGCGAAAGCAAACAAACACACGAACATTCCATTCACACCCAAATGCATTCGCACACGCATACTCGTACAAACAGACGGCAGGATGTCGTGCAATGTAAAATTTGCACCCAACACACTCCCCCTCAGCCTGCCGGCTGCATCCCTATCATTCCATGCTAGTTCATGCTCATTCCACTCATGCGCACACAACGCCAATGAGGCTCATCCGCAAGCCTCTTGGTGAGAAAGTCTGCTGGCTGCTGGTGAGTCTTGATGTAGATTGGATTCACCGTCCCCCTCTTCACCTCCTTACGCAGCCAGTGCCACTTGATACGCATGTGCTTGTTCAGCCCATGAAGCACAGCGTTTCTGGCCATCCCAAGAGCCCCCTTGCTATCACAAAACAGCGGCGTAGCAACTTTCTGCTCCTGGCCAATCTCCTCTAACAGCCTCCTCAGCCAAATCACCTCCTTCACCCCATGGAACATCGCCATGTACTCTGATTCTACGGAAGAGAGTGCCGTCTCCGTCTGCTTCTTGGACCTCCAACTAACAGGTCCTCCCCCAACTACGCAGATGTATCCTCCCACAGATGAGGAATCCTCCTTCTCAGAAGCCCATGTAGCATCGGTAAAGCAAGTGAGAAATAGCTTGCCTTCTCCAAGCCTCTCCCCCTTCTCTTTCAGCACCTCCACCCCTTTCTGCTTCACCTGTGCAGATGCGGAGTATTGAACTCCAATGCTTGGGTGAGAGTTCAGGTACTTCACCACACGCTCAGCTGCATCCACCTGCTCCTCTGATGGATTCTGCACCACCCTAGCCAGCTGCCCAACCGAGAAAGAGATGTCGGGCCTCGTGTGAACTGCTGCGTACAAGAGGCTGCCCACCAAGGACTGAAATTGCTGCTGCTCTTCAGCTTCAACCCCTTCATCCTCTGCAGCCTTCACAAGCTTGAATTCTGCTGGCAGGGGAGTTGCAACCTTGCGCTCATTCTCAATCCCATACTTCTCCCCCAGCTCCTTGATGAACTTCTCCTGGTGCAGCTTCAACCACCTGTGATCTGGATCCCTCTCCACGTGCATCCCGAGGTAGTACTTTACCTCCCCAAGGTTCTTGCACTTGAAGTTTTCCATCAGTTGCTGCTGCACTTTCTGGATCTCCTTCATGCTGCTGCTGAAGAGAAGAATGTCGTCCACATAGACCAGAAACAGCACCAGCTTCTCCCCCTCGCCCTTGAGAAAGAGGCTCTCATCACAGCTGCTGGTCCTGAATCCCATCTCCTCTAAAACAGCTGCCAACTTCTGGTACCAGCAGCGTGGCGCCTGCTTCAAGCCGTAGATGGACTTGTTGAGCTTGCACACCCTGCCCGTACCATCCTCATACCCAGGCGGCTGCGTCATGTACACATCCTCCTCTAAAATCCCATTCAGGAATGCCGTTGAAATATCCATCTGAATGATGAATTTCCCACTAACAGCTGCATCTGCCAACAAGACACGGAGGGTAGGGGGTTTGGCAGTGGGAGCAAAGATCTCGTTGAAGTCCTGCTTCTCCTTCTGCATAAACCCCTTCGCCACCAGCCTACTCTTGTAGATGGTGACCTGCCCCTTGTCATCGGTCTTGATCCTCAGCACCCACTTGCATTGTATCGCTTTCTTCCCATCAGGCAGCACCACCAGATCCCATGTCCTATTCTCCAGCAGACTCTGGTACTCAGCATCCCTAGAAGCCAGCCACTTGTCCCTATCTGGTCCAGCTAATGCCTCCTCCATGCTAGCTGGTTCCTCTGGTGCAGGGGCAAGAAAACAGTACGCAGGCTCATCCTCCTCATCCGGGTCATAGCCATGAGGTAGAATCAGCAATGCCTCTTCGGTCCCTAGCTGCTGCTCTGCTGCATCAGTTCCTGCAGTCAGCTTCTTAGTAGCCATACGGGTACGTCCTGGCCTGGAGACGGGTGTCTCCCATCCCTTCATAACGACACCCTTCGGCTTCTTAGTTTTTCCCTGCTGCTTCTCTCCTCCCTCGGGTCCAGCAGCTCCACTAGTGCTGCCGCCAGTTTCCACACCATTTTCTCCACCAGCAGATGCCTCCTGTACCTTCTCTCCATCACCATTTCCAGCAGCTGCCTCCTCTCCCTCCTCCCACACACTAGGAGTCAGGTCCAGCTGCATGGTGATCTGCTCCATCTGCTGGGACACCCTTGCCTCCGGCTGTTTCTCCCAGCTCCCATACATCATGCCCTCAATGAATTTCACATCCCTGCTGTCAAACAACACACCCTTGGATGGTTCCCACAGCAGCCATCCCTTGCTCTCAGCAGCCAGCCCCAAATGCACACACCAGATTGCACTCGCCCCCAACTTACTGCGGTAGGTCTTGGGGACGTGGGCGACTGCCATGCAACCGAACACCCTCAGCATGTCCACCGGCGGCTTCCTCCCAAGCCACCTCTCCAAAGGCACCCACGAGTTATCCCCAACCTTGGTGAGCACCCTGTTCCTAGCGACAGTGGCGTGCCGGACAGCATGAGGCCACATAGAATTGCTCAGCCCAGATTCTAAGAGCAGCGCCCTAGCTGTCTCCAGAATGGTCCGGTTTGCCCGTTCTGCTACACCATTGGACTGTGGGGTATAAGCCGTGGTCAGCTCTCTCTGGATGCCCTGCTTCTTGAGCCAGGCCGTCATTTCAGCTCCAAGGAACTCACCACCCCGGTCTGTCCTAATCCGCTTCACTACACACTCCGCCTGCTTCTCCACGAATGGCAGCCAATCGTCCCGTATCGTGGAGGCGGCGTGGTCCTTCTGCTTCAGCGGATACGCCCACATCAGCCTGCTCCAGTCATCCACAATTGTAAGAAAATACCGCTCCCCCTTGTGCCCTTGCACCGGCAGCGGCCCCACCAAGTCCATGTGGACCAGCTCCAAAGGCTTCTTGCTCCTGCCAGCCACACTATGGAAAGGGAAACGGGTGAACTTTGAAAGCAAACAGATTTTACAGTTGTCATCGGGTGGCTGTCCGTTCAGCTTCAGACCCTTAACGGCTCCATCCTTCTCCAGCTGCTTCAGCAAAGGCATTGCCACATGCCCTAAGCGCCGGTGTGCCGTTGCCCAATCTGTCTCCCCAGATCTGGCCGACACTTTCACACCAAACCCCCCAAAGGCATTGCACTCCCCCTGGGATGCAGACCCCTCTCCAGCCTGCCCCCCACCATGCCACGCCAGGGCCGGCAGCTGCCACATAGATCTGTACACGTCCTTGCTCTCGTGCAGATCCCAAAGCACCCGATTGCCCAGCTTCCCCTTATAAGTGCGTGCCCCATCCGTGTTGGTGTTCACCCCAGCCTTGCCAAGCTTACGGAGGGAGATAAGGTTGGCCTTCAGGTCGGGGACGAAGAGAACGTCGTGCAGCACCACCGGCTTGCCATCCGCTCCCTTAAACGCAGCTCGTCCCGCACCAGCCACCTTCAACATGTGTCCAGAGGCGGAGCACACTTCATTGATCGGTGCAGCTCGTACTTCGTCCAGCAGGTCCTTGCGCGGCGTCATCGTCCAAGCAGCGCCTGTGTCCAACACCCAATAGTCTAGGGGGTGCAGCTCTGCTCCAACTTTGGCAGAGGCGTCTCCTTGCTCCCCCTTGTCTCCCACATGGAAGAACTGGCCTGCGGTGCGCTCCTTCTTCTTCTCCGCACCACCGTTGCTCTTCGGGGTGTTGTCGGACGAATCAGCGACCATGTTCGCGCCGTTTTTCTGGTTCCTTCGCGCGCCACCATCCTGTTGACGATTCTGGGGGGTCCATCCATCGGGTTTCTTATAGCACAAAAACCAGGGGTGCCCTTCCTTCTCACAATACCAGCAACTCCCTTTCATTTTGCCACCAGCACCCGACTTGCCCCCACGTCCAGATTTCGCACCGCGACCCCAACCGGTACCTCCTTGTTGGTCGTTGGAGTCGTCGTCTTTCTTTGCACCGCGTCCAGCACCACCGAAGCCACGTCCTCTGCCACGTCGGCTCCCTTGCATCCCGTAGCCGCTGCTGCCGTCGTCTCCACCCCTCAGTTGGCGGCGACGGAAGTCCTCCTCCAGAATCTTCGTCCGCACCCACTCGAGCGTCCACAAGCTCTGGTTCTGCGGCAGGCTCAATCCGCTCGTAAATTGAAGCCACGATTCTGGCAGCAGCGAGAGCATCTTCAAGCACTTGGTCTGCTCCGGGTAGGTGATTCCCGCGGTCGCCAACTTCGCGTAGAGGTCGCGCATCTTGTCCAGGACTGGTTGCACCGGCTCTCCCTCGCTCAGGCGCAACGCGGACAGCTCCCTCTCCAGCATCAACGTTGCGACAACGGAGGTCGGGGCGTGCAGCTCCTTCAACACGGTCCACGCCTTCGGACCGCATTCAACCTCCGGCAGCAGGTGCATGACGTGGTGACGCTGGTTCAGCTCCAAACTCTGCGACATCAAATAGTAGCCAGCCGAGGAGCGCTCGTCCCAATCTTCCTGCAGCGTGGGGTCACTCGGTCTAGGCTCCTCCCCAATCATTAGTTTCAGCAAACCGATCTGACGGAAATATAATTGCATTTTCCAGGCCCAATCATCATAGCCCTCACCATTGAACTTCTCGACGGTGAAATTCTTCAGCACCTCCTTGACAAGCGAGCCCTGGTTTGTTCGCGCTCCCCTTGGCGCTGAAAGACCAGAATCTTGGCTGCCGCTACGATCTTGGGCTGAAGATTCACCAGCTCCCGCCGAGGTGTTGCCCGCCATAGCTACCTATAACGAGGATCACTATAACGCGGCTCTGATACCAGCTTGTTGGTGTAAGGGCCTAATAAACTCAAGCTATTAGGACTTAATCAAACTTAAAACCTCTCCTCGGGGTCACCTCCAAGGGTCCCTGGGTGCCTGGTACAAGACCAGCCCCTATCCTCGGGTCCGAGTTTGTAGAGAGAGGGATCAAGAAGGACTTAGTCAAAACAGCAAGAGTACCTTGAACGTCGTGCAGCGTGCCGTGCAGACCGTCGGTCGGATTAAGCTGAGAATTCGCTATATCGAAGCTCGCTCCAAGAGCTTTAAAATGAGCCAAGTTGCCTCGCGAAAAGTTCTGCCATTACGAAGTTATGGCTCTGACGGTGTTTCCCTAGCATTAGAGTGCTAGCGTACTAGCGTTGACTCGGGTAGCATTTCGCCAACGAACCGCGTAGAAACGAAATTCCAGCGAGGAAGGAATTCACATGAATCAATTTGACTATATTCAGGTACAAACAGAGAAGGATTAAATAGTTCTAGCTAGCAAGGACCTTGGGAATCAACCTGGGAACAACCAGGGATGATCCCAAATAATTCCAAGCAACAGAACCAACCTGGCTGGACAAAATAGCAGGTGGTAGGTTGGTAAACAACCTCTGGTTCTGTTTTTCCAACCTGGGAAAACAACAACCAGGTTCAGGTTCTAAAAACAGAACCTGTTTTGTCTTTGCCCAACCAGCCAAATGCTGGTTCCGCTGGTTTCCCCTGGCCTTGTAGCATGCAGATACAGACAAACAACATCCAACCTTCACCTAAATTGTACCCCTATAGTGCCTTCCCTGCTACACTATAGTTAACCAAACAAAACAGTACAATTTCGAGTTGGATAGAACTGAATCTGCGCAATCAACTCAACCGAACTGCAAAGCTTCCATCTTGGGTTCCTTTGCGAGCTCGTCCTTTCTGCTTGCACTGTTCATAGCGCGTACAATGTTGTGCCGAAGCGCACATTGCGCGAGTACCTGCAAATGCATCAAGCGAAAAATGCGAAAGCAAACAAACACACAAACACACCATTCATACGCAAATGCATTCGCACACGCATACTCGTACAAACAGACGGCAGGATGTCGTGCAATGTGCATTTGCACCCAACAGAGAAGGTACAGGAGGCATCTGCTGGTGGAGAAAATGGTGTGGAAACTGGCGGCAGCACTAGTGGAGCTGCTGGACCCGAGGGAGGAGAGAAGCAGCAGGGAAAAACTAAGAAGCCGAAGGGTGTCGTTATGAAGGGATGGGAGACACCCGTCTCCAGGCCAGGACGTACCCGTATGGCTACTAAGAAGCTGACTGCAGGAACTGATGCAGCAGAGCAGCAGCTAGGGACCGAAGAGGCATTGCTGATTCTACCTCATGGCTATGACCCGGATGAGGAGGATGAGCCTGCGTACTGTTTTCTTGCCCCTGCACCAGAGGAACCAGCTAGCATGGAGGAGGCATTAGCTGGACCAGATAGGGACAAGTGGCTGGCTTCTAGGGATGCTGAGTACCAGAGTCTGCTGGAGAATAGGACATGGGATCTGGTGGTGCTGCCTGATGGGAAGAAAGCGATACAATGCAAGTGGGTGCTGAGGATCAAGACCGATGACAAGGGGCAGGTCACCATCTACAAGAGTAGGCTGGTGGCGAAGGGGTTTATGCAGAAGGAGAAGCAGGACTTCAACGAGATCTTTGCTCCCACTGCCAAACCCCCTACCCTCCGTGTCTTGTTGGCAGATGCAGCTGTTAGTGGGAAATTCATCATTCAGATGGATATTTCAACGGCATTCCTGAATGGGATTTTAGAGGAGGATGTGTACATGACGCAGCCGCCTGGGTATGAGGATGGTACGAGCAGGGTGTGCAAGCTCAACAAGTCCATCTACGGCTTGAAGCAGGCGCCACGCTGCTGGTACCAGAAGTTGGCAGCTGTTTTAGAGGAGATGGGATTCAGGACCAGCAGCTGTGATGAGAGCCTCTTTCTCAAGGGCGAGGGGGAGAAGCTGGTGCTGTTTCTGGTCTATGTGGACGACATTCTTCTCTTCAGCAGCAGCATGAAGGAGATCCAGAAAGTGCAGCAGCAACTGATGGAAAACTTCAAGTGCAAGAACCTTGGGGAGGTAAAGTACTACCTCGGGATGCACGTGGAGAGGGATCCAGATCACAGGTGGTTGAAGCTGCACCAGGAGAAGTTCATCAAGGAGCTGGGGGAGAAGTATGGGATTGAGAATGAGCGCAAGGTTGCAACTCCCCTGCCAGCAGAATTCAAGCTTGTGAAGGCTGCAGAGGATGAAGGGGTTGAAGCTGAAGAGCAGCAGCAATTTCAGTCCTTGGTGGGCAGCCTCTTGTACGCAGCAGTTCACACGAGGCCCGACATCTCTTTCTCGGTTGGGCAGCTGGCTAGGGTGGTGCAGAATCCATCAGAGGAGCAGGTGGATGCAGCTGAGCGTGTGGTGAAGTACCTGAACTCTCACCCAAGCATTGGAGTTCAATACTCCGCATCTGCACAGGTGAAGCAGAAAGGGGTGGAGGTGCTGAAAGAGAAGGGGGAGAGGCTTGGAGAAGGCAAGCTATTTCTCACTTGCTTTACCGATGCTACGTGGGCTTCTGAGAAGGAGGATTCCTCATCTGTGGGAGGATACATCTGCGTAGTTGGGGGAGGACCTGTTAGTTGGAGGTCCAAGAAGCAGACGGAGACGGCACTCTCTTCCGTAGAATCAGAGTACATGGCGATGTTCCATGGGGTGAAGGAGGTGATTTGGCTGAGGAGGCTGTTAGAGGAGATTGGCCAGGAGCAGAAAGTTGCTACGCCGCTGTTTTGTGATAGCAAGGGGGCTCTTGGGATGGCCAGAAACGCTGTGCTTCATGGGCTGAACAAGCACATGCGTATCAAGTGGCACTGGCTGCGTAAGGAGGTGAAGAGGGGGACGGTGCATCCGATCTACATCAAGACTCACCAGCAGCCAGCAGACTTTCTCACCAAGAGGCTTGCGGATGAGCCTCATTGGCGTTGTGTGCGCATGAGTGGAATGAGCATGAACTAGCATGGAATGACGGAGATGCAGCCGGCAGGCTGAGGGGGAGTGTGTTGGGTGCAAATGCACATTGCACGACATCCTGCCGTCTGTTTGTACGAGTATGCGTGTGCGAATGCATTTGCGTGTGCATGGTGTGTTCGTGTGTTTGTTTGCTTTCGCATTTTTCGCTTGATGCATTTGCAGGTACTCGCGCAATGTGCGCTTCGGCACAACATTGTACGCGCTATGAACAGTGCAAGCAGAAAGGACGAGCTCGCAAAGGAACCCAAGATGGAAGCTTTGCAGTTCGGTTGAGTTGATTGCGCAGATTCAGTTCTATCCAACTCGAAATTGTACTGTTTTGTTTGGTTAACTATAGTGTAGCAGGGAAGGCACTATAGGGGTACAATTTAGGTGAAGGTTGGATGTTGTTTGTCTGTATCTGCATGCTAGAAGGCCAGGGGAAACCAGCGGAACCAGCATTTGGCTGGTTGGGCAAAGACAAAACAGGTTATGTTTTTAGAACCTGAACCTGGTTGTTGTTTTCCCAGGTTGGAAAAACAGAACCAGAGGTTGTTTACCAACCTACCACCTGCTATTTTGTCCAGCCAGGTTGGTTCTGTTGCTTGGAATTATTTGGGATCATCCCTGGTTGTTCCCAGGTTGATTCCCAAGGTCCTTGCTAGCTAGAACTATTTAATCCTTCTCTGTTTGTACCTGAATATAGTCAAATTGATTCATGCGAATTCCTTCCTCGCTGGAATTTCGTTTCTGCGCTATTCGACGGCGGAATGCTACCCGAGTCAACGCTAGTATGCTAGCACTCCAACGCTAGGCAAACGCTGTCCGAGCCATAACTTAGTAATGGCAGAACTTTTCACGAGGCAACTTGGCTCATTTTAAAGCTCTTGGAGCGAGCTTCGATATAGCGAATTCTCAGCTTAATCCGACCGACGGTCTGCACGGCACGCTGCGCGACGTTCAAGGTACTCTTGCTGTTTTGACTAAGTCCTTCTTGATCCCTCTCTCTACAAACTCGGACCCGAGGATAGGGGCTGGTCTTGTACCAGGCACCCAGGGACCCTTGGAGGTGACCCCGAGGAGAGGTTTTAAGTTTGATTAAGTCCTAATAGCTTGAGTTTATTAGGCCCTTACACCAACACGAAGGAGGAGTACGGAGAGAGTGTGTGGGGCGCTATTGCGAGCGCGGCATTCTCCAATCCAACTTCGGCTACGGGGGAGTGTGATTGGTTGACTTTGCATCGGCGCATGGGGCATGTGGCCCTGCCCATCTTGCAGCAGCTAGTGAAGAACCAGATGGTTGCTGGCATACGTGTGAAGGGGGAGCCCGATGAGGTGCTTGGCTGCCCGACGTGCTTGCAAGCCAAGTTCACCCGGTTTCCGTTCCCTAGTTCGGAGGCAACGGCAAAGGCACCGCTTGATGAGGTGGTGATGGACGTGGTGGGCCCCCTGAAGCTTGGAGCTGCTGGAGCAGAGTATTTCCTCACGATTGTGGACGTTGACACTCGCTTGACGTGGGTGTATGTGCTGGCCAAGAAGAGCGACGTGGCTGAAACGTTGAAAACAGATTGGTTCCCAATGGTGGAGCGGCAACAAGACCGACTAGTGAAGTCGATCCGCACCGATCGAGGGGGAGAGTTCCTGAGCAAGGAGTTTGGGTTGTGGCTGAAGAAGAATGGTATTCGGCACTCCCTCACCATGCCATACTCCCCTGCAATGAACGGCATCGCCGAGCGAGCGAACCGGACAATCACGGAGGCGGCACGCGGGTTGCTCATTGAAGCCGGGCTACCCGACTATTTCTGGCCTGATGCGGTGCGGAGCGCGTGTGTGGCCAAGAACAGAGTTTTGACTCATGTGGGAGCAGACAAATGGGTGCCCTATGTGGAGTGGCTTGGAAGGAAGCCAAAGGTGGATATGCTTCGGGTGTTCGGGTGCATGTGCATGGCGCTCGTGCCTAAGCATCTTCGGCACAACAAGCTTGGTGCCAAGGCGGTGTGGGCCGTGCACTTGGGCATGGCTCAAAACAGCAAGGGGTGGCTTCTTTGGGACCCATTCACCAAGAAGTTCATGGTGAGCAGGGACTGCAAGTTCATGGAGAACTTCATGTACAAGGATTGGAAGGCGGAGAATGAGGCGAAGATAGGCGTGCGGTTTGGAGAGGTGAAGAGTTCCGGGTTGGAGCACGTGGAGCTGCCTTTGGAGCTGAGCAGCGGCAGCACCACCACAAGGCAATCTTCCCTTGTGAATGGGGGAGAGGAGGCCAAGGATGCAGAGGAAGAAGAGGAGGAGGAGGTGCAGCAAGTGAGCGAGCGTGCACCGACACTCCCTTCCCGCACTACGAGTGCTCCACGGAACCGAGCTACACCGCAGCAACGCCAAGGCCTTCAAGTCCCTGCAGCTGAGGAGGAAGGAAGGGTCAAGAGGAGAGTCCAAGCCCCTAATAGGCTGACCTATGATGCGCCGGGGAAGCAGGGCAAGACGGCCTTTGCTGGAGCGGCAATGATGGTCGGAGACGACGAGGAAAGCGACTACGAGGAGTGTGCCTTCGCGTTCTTCTCTCCGGTGGAGATGCCGGGAGAACCAGCAACTCTCAAGGAGGCAAGGAGAGTAGTGATGCTGAGCATTGGAAGAAGGCCATGGAGAGTGAGCTGAAGAGCATTGAGGAGAACGACACGTACGAGTTGGTGGAGCTACCGGAGGGGCGTACGGCGATAACGTCCAAGTGGCTCTTCAAGATCAAGTCCGACGCCGACGGAAAGATCGAGCGTTACAAGTCTAGGCTGGTGGCCAAGGGGTACCAGCAGAAGGAGAATGTGGACTACAAGGAGCTGTTTGCTCCTATGGTGAAGCCGACGACGCTGCGAACCCTACTCGCGGGAGCCGCAATCAAATGTTGGGTGGTGAAGCAGCTACACATCGTAACGGCGTTCCTCAACGGAGATTTTCATGGCGCAGCCAGAGGGGTTTGACGATGGCAGCGGCAGAGTGTGGAAGCTGAAGAAGGCCCTCTATGGGCTGAAGCAGGCCCCTAGGCAGTGGTACCTGAAGCTGCGCGAAGTGTTGGAGGAGATCGGCTTCACTCCCTCAACGGCCGATCACTCCTTGTTCATGCTTGGCGAGGGGGAGCAGAGGAGCTTCATGGTGGTGTACGTGGACGACATCCTGATCTTCTCACCCTCCTCTGACCTTGTGAAGGAGGTGATGCTGAAGCTGCAAGACAAGTTCAAGTGCAAGTCCCTTGGGGACGTGAACTTCTACCTTGGGCTCCACATCGAACGAGACGTGGAGAAGCGGTGCATGCGGGTGCACCAACGAAAGTACCTGGAGGCATCGGCTGCCAACTTTGGGCAGAATGAAGGCCATGTGGCTACACCCTTTCCCTCTGGGTTCAAGTGTGTGAAGGGACCAGAGGAGGAGAGCGTGGGTGAAGAGGAGAGGCGCCGTTTTCACTCATTGGTGGGCAGCCTCATGTATGCGGCGGTCAACACACGACCGGACGTCGCGTTTGCTACCGGGCAGCTGGCAAGGGTTGTGCAATGCCCTAATGAGGAGCAGGTAGCAGCTGGAATGAGGGTGGCCAAGTATCTTGGCCAAACACCGACCGTTGGGCTGCAATACTCGGCGGCGGCACAAAGGCGCCAAAAGGGCGCGGATGGTGTGGAACCCGGGCGTTTGTTCCTCACCGCCTACTCGGATGCATCATATGCATCGGAACCAGAGGACATGACTAGTGTGGGAGGCTTCATCTGCTGTGTTGGTGGAGGCCCAACTGCTTGGGAGAGCAAGAAGCAGGTGGATCAAGCTCTGAGCTCGGTGGAGTCCGAGTACATGGCACTCTTCCGTGCCGTACGGGAGATTGTGTGGCAGCGGCATTTGTTGGCTGAATTGGGGGAGGAGCAGCAAGGACCTACCCCTCTCTATTGTGACAGCCAAAGAGCCATAGCTCTAGCCAAGAACCCTGTGTTACACGGCCTGACCAAGCACATGAGGGTGAAGTGGCATTGGACGAGGAGCATGGTGGCCGCGGGTGAAGTTGAGTTGCGTTATGTGAAGACGACGGGGCAGCCAGCGGACATGATGACCAAGAGGCTGGTGGAGCAGCAGCATTGGAAGTGTTGCAAGCTGGCTGGGATGGCTCTGAACTGAGAGAGCAAGTTCCTAAGGCCAACAACCCGAGGGGGAGTTTGTTGGTGCAACCCTACGGTTTGCACTCGGCTTGTTGTCCGTGTGCGTGTGTGTGTGCATGGAGTGGTATGAGTGCATGAAATAAATATATGTTTCATGCTTATAATGGTGTGTGAATGATTGGTCATTATGTCAAGTGTGTGTGTCGAGCCAATAGCGAGTTATCGCTAGTCGCGTGTTACGCGGTCATTTTGTGTGTCCCGCGCGGGTTCTATTTTGTCGTGCGCGGTTTCTATTTTGTCGCTTGTCGAACGTTCGGCGTGTCACAGGTGTGTGCAGCAGACCCATCAAGAACTCAAGGATGAGTTTGTGGTGAAGAACCCGAGCCTTGGTTGCAAGCTTCAAGTGATTTCGAAGCTCGCCAAAAAGGGTACACCTCAAGATATTGAAGATTGTTACATTACAAAGTGTAGTGTAACATTTCAGTTGGTGTAGGCCCTTGTGAAGGGTAGTTTCGAGACCCTTCTTGGTTGGGGACAGTGTGGCACTGTTCCCCATCACTGTACCTCGGCTCTTGGGGTTTGTAGGAGCTGGGAGTCTTTCCCAACTCGTAGCTCTTCCTAGTGCTTCGTAATTGTGTGTCCTAAGTCTATGTTGCTGCCATAGTGCCGTCTGTTCAATCTGACGCTGTGTCCTCAAATCTTGATGAAATCGTGCGATCTAAATTGCCTATTGTAGAAAACGTCAAGGCGCTCCAGATCCAAGTTGAATGAGGTCATTTGGAGGTCTGACCAGATCGCTGTAAACGTTTGAAACCGCTGTGCAGAAATCCGTCTGTGCACTCTATCTTTCGTTTTAGGCACATTGAAGCCTACTGTGACTATAACACACTTGCCAGCCCAATTTGGTTTCTCCCAACCACTTGGCATCATCTACAGTGATGGGGACGAATTTCCCAACCCCCAAAAGTCTGTACCCCATATTGAGTCACTTCACAACTTCCCAAAGTCGTCGCATCCCAATCAGAACTTTGAACGATTATAACATTATCGTTCTTGCTCCGATCGCGACGATTCTTGGTTCGTTGGAAAGCTCTTGAGCAGAGAAGTCATCTTAAATATCTGCCCAAGCAAAATATCATTTACACACACTCAGAGAATCCAAACCACACCAAACACAAATTCTTGCACACGCTCACACCACGCATGCAACGCACGAACATATGATGGGAGGCAGACAGACGTGAATGCAAATGATTGCATCACACAAAAAGTGCCACCTGCAGAGAAGCTGTGGGCAGAGGCGTCGAAGCAGACTACTGAGGAGCCATCGGCAGAGGCGCCAACTTCAGGGGAGCTGTTGGCAGAGAAGCAGATCCTGGGGGGGGGGGGCGTCGATAGAGGAGCTGTCGACAAGAAACCAGTTCAACGACGAATCGTCGAGCGACGCTGTTGTGGGAGTCGTCGGTGCGGCAGGTGGCGGAGAAGGGGAGCAGTCTGAAGACGACGACGTGGTAGAGGTTACATTCAAAAGGAGAAATGGCACCGTTCTGCTCGCCGCAACATCGGCAAGCTGCCGGAGAAGCTGAGCGCTTGTCTACCGCCGACAGCCTACGCGCATCTGCCCGAACTCGACCCCGGCATGCATGCTGACTCAGAGCATCGCTGGGGCATCGCCAACATGACGGCGAAGGAGGCGTTGGCGAGCTGGAAGGGCAAGGCGGTGAAAGCGGCCATGGACGAGGAAATCAAGAGCCTTAACTCCAATGGAAAGTGGGAGCTTGTTGAGTGTCTGCGCGGTGCCAACATCATGAAGAACCGCTGGGTGCTCACAATGAAGTATCACGTCGATGATACGGTCGCTTGCGAGAAGGCGCGTCTAGTGGTGAAGGGCTTCATGCAGGTTTACAGTGCAGATTACGACGAGATGTATGCGCCGGTGGGGAGTTACGTAACTCTACAGATCTTTTTGAGCATCGTAGCAGTCCTCGACCTGCACCTGATGCAGCTGGACATGAAAAACGCGTTTTTGTAGAGCAAGCTGGATTGCGTCCTCTACATGTACCAGCTGACAACGGAACAGGCCGAGTCTGCAAGCTGTTGAAGAGCTTCTACGGCCTGAAGCAGAGTTCGCTGCTGTGGTACTCGGCGCTCGGTGCGGTGCTGACTGGCGCCAACTGGCAGAAGAGCCAGGTCGATGAGGCGCTCTACTTCAAGGTCGGCGACGACGGAGTGGCGTGCTGGGTGCTCGTCTACGTCGATGACCTGCCCGCTGCAAGCAGCAGCATTGCAATGCTGAAGAAGCTGAAGGAGCTGCTGGAGGCCGCCTTCGAGCTGTGCGAAATCAGCCCAGTTGAGAAGTATCTCGGGTTGGAAATCGTGTGCGACCGTCCTGCGCAAAAGCTGTGGCTTCATCAGCAAATCTACATCGACAAGGAGAAAACCGGCAGAAGGTCGGCTCGCTGCAGTTCTCGGTCACCACCACTAGGCCCGACATTGCCTTTGCTTGCAGCAAGCTCGGATCCGGCCTGACAGTGCGGAGCGACAACCATTGGTGTGAGGTCGATCGCTGTCTGCAATACCTCACTGAAACCCATGACGCCACTCTGGAGTTCGACGGCAGACCGTGTTGGGTGCAAATGCACATTGCACGACATCCTGCCGTCTGTTTGTACGAGTATGCGTGTGCGAATGCATTTGCGTGTGAATGGTGTGTTCGTGTGTTTGTTTGCTTTCGCATTTTTCGCTTGATGCATTTGCAGGTACTCGCGCAATGTGCGCTTCGGCACAACATTGTACGCGCTATGAACAGTGCAAGCAGAAAGGACGAGCTCGCAAAGGAACCCAAGATGGAAGCTTTGCAGTTCGGTTGAGTTGATTGCGTAGATTCAGTTCTATCCAACTCGAAATTGTACTGTTTTGTTTGGTTAACTATAGTGTAGCAGGGAAGGCACTATAGGGGTACAATTTAGGTGAAGTTTGGATGTTGTTTGTCTGTATCTGCATGCTACAAGGCCAGGGGAAACCAGCGGAACCAGCATTTGGCTGGTTGGGCAAAGACAAAACAGGTTCTGTTTTTAGAACCTGAACCTGGTTGTTGTTTTCCCAGGTTGGAAAAACAGAACCAGAGGTTGTTTACCAACCTACCACCTGCTATTTTGTCCAGCCAGGTTGGTTCTGTTGCTTGGAATTATTTGGGATCATCCCTGGTTGTTCCCAGGTTGATTCCCAAGGTCCTTGCTAGCTAGAACTATTTAATCCTTCTCTGTTTGTACCTGAATATAGTCAAATTGATTCAAGCGAATTCCTTCCTCGCTGGAATTTCGTTTCTGCGCTATTCGACGGCGGAATGCTACCCGAGTCAACGCTAGTATGCTAGCACTCCAACGCTAGGCAAACGCTGTCCGAGCCATAACTTAGTAATGGCAGAACTTTTCGCGAGGCAACTTGGCTCATTTTAAAGCTCTTGGAGCGAGCTTCGATATAGCGAATTCTCAGCTTAATCCGACCGACGGTCTGCACGGCACGCTGCGCGACGTTCAAGGTACTCTTGCTGTTTTGACTAAGTCCTTCTTGATCCCTCTCTCTACAAACTCGGACCCGAGGATAGGGGCTGGTCTTGTACCAGGCACCCAGGGACCCTTGGAGGTGACCCGGAGGAGAGGTTTTAAGTTTGATGAAGTCCTAATAGCTTGAGTTTATTAGGCCCTTACACCAACAAGCTGGTATCAGAGCTGCGTTATAGTGATCCTCGTTATAGGTAGCTATGGCGGGCAACATCTCGGCGGGAGCTGGTGAATCTTCAGCCCAAGATCGTAGCGGCAGCCAAGATTCTGGTCTTTCAGCGCCAAGGGGAGCGCGAACAAACCAGGGCTCGCTTGTCAAGGAGGTGCTGAAGAATTTCACCGTCGAGAAGTTCAATGGTGAGGGCTATGATGATTGGGCCTGGAAAATGCAATTATATTTCCGTCAGATCGGTTTGCTGAAACTAATGATTGGGAAGGAGCCTAGACCGAGTGACCCCACGCTGCAGGAAGATTGGGACGAGCGCTCCTCGGCTGGCTACTATTTGATGTCGCAGAGTTTGGAGCTGAACCAGCGTCACCACGTCATGCACCTGCTGCCGGAGGTTGAATGCGGTCCGAAGGCGTGGACCGTGTTGAAGGAGCTGCACGCCCCGACCTCCGTTGTCGCAACGTTGATGCTGGAGAGGGAGCTGTCTGCGTTGCGCCTGAGCGAGGGAGAGCCGGTGCAACCAGTCCTGGACAAGATGCGCGACCTCTACGCGAAGTTGGTGACCGCGGGAATCACCTACCCGGAGCAGACCAAGTGCTTGAAGATGCTCTCGCTGCTGCCGGAATCGTGGCTTCAATTTACGAGCGGATTGAGCCTGCCGCAGAACCAAAGCTTGTGGACGCTCGAGTGGGTGCGGACGAAGATTCTGGAGGAGGACTTCCGTCGCCGCCAACTGAGGGGTGGAGACGACGGCAGCAGCGGCTACGGGATGCAAGGGAGCCGACGTGGCAGAGGACGTGGCTTCGGTGGTGCTGGACGCGGTGCAAAGAAAGACGACGACTCCAACGACCAACAAGGAGGTACCGGTTGGGGTCGCGGTGCGAAATCTGGACGTGGGGGCAAGTCGGGTGCTGGTGGCAAAATGAAAGGGAGTTGCTGGTATTGTGAGAAGGAAGGGCACCCTTGGTTTTTGTGCTATAAGAAACCCGATGGATGGACCCCCCAGAATCGTCACCAGGATGGTGGCGCGCGGAGGAACCAGAAAAACGGCGCCAA